>JAIOUR011739152.1:0-11136 GCA_020711275.1 Calotes versicolor
TTTTTTCTAAACTAAAATTTCAGTATTCATGTTTAATGGAAGTATTGGCACTTTGAAATGAATAAGTTGGTTTTGTGTTGCTATTTGGGCACTCGGGCTCAGAAAGGTTCACCATCACTGTTTTAGGGTATATTTCATGGTGATTATTGGTTCTACTATACAGAAAGTTTTGTGAAGTATGCTAGTTCAGACAAACACTAAACCCAAGACAGATTTATAGTTTGGTCAACTAGTTACTTGGCACTAACTATTCCTTTCTCAAGAAACTACTAGAGAAATACTGCAGAGCTTAAAGTGTATATTTTAGTACTTGTATTACAGGAGATGCGGGGAAAACAGCTTCATATACAGTTGTAGGACAAGGTGCTGTAAATCCACTTAGATAAGGCATCTCTAACTCATGGCCCTCCAGATGTTCTTGAACTTCCAGAAGCCTTCACTACTAGCTGTGCTGCTTCAGCACTAGCTGTGGTAGCCTTCAGCACTAGCTAAGCTTGGAAGGGCTTCTGGGAATTGCAGTTCAAGAACATCTGGAAGGCCCTGAGCTTGAGATACCTGGCTTAGATGCTTTATAACATGAATGATCCTTAGTAATGCTCATAATACTCCATAACAGATATAGGGCAAAATTCTGCTGCGTACCTTTTGAGTTAGTTTAACCCAGGTTGACCACTGAAAGATTTTAATTCAAAGCAATTAAAAACTCCCTATCCCTTCTTTTAAGGCTCTCAGGACTCCCTTTTGCCTTGGGGCAGTCTTTGAACTAATTGAAATGAAATCTTTATTTCGGTCACTTGACCAACTAAAACACACGTCTCACAGCAACAGCACAAGCAAAATAAAAACATATATATACAAAATAAGCATCATGCTCATAAAATACAATGCACGTGCGCGCGCGCACACACACACACACACACATAAATACAAAATAAATGTCGTACTCATAAACTGCAACTTGTGCACCCAATTAGGGCTGGATAGTATGTCCCCAGCTCAGTGGGCCCAAGGGGCGAAATGGAATTAACATAGTAATTATTTAAAAATTAATCATCCCCACCCCCCGGATCCCATACCCATATTCAGGGCTATGACCAGTTCATACCACCATGCAAAGGTATAAGGAACAGATACCATTGCTAGTCATCTGGCCTTGAGGGAGCCTTTGGGAGCTTGGAATATTGAGGGGAGGGGCTTTAATCGTTGTTGTTGTTGCTGCTGCTGCTGCTGCTGTTGAATTGCTACCCTAGGATCAGAACCTAGTGGTGATCTGATGGCAATTTGTTTTAGAGAGATAGAAGAAATTCTAAACGGGTGTCTGGGGAAGTTAGGTCATGATGATTAATGTGAACAAGGCGACTCTTAATTCAGAATAAGATGAAAATAATGTTTGTTGGAGATTCTGATAATCTGGACCTGTTACCAAACCTATCCTAGATGGAGGTCCACCTCCTGAAGGATCAAATGCAGCACAGAATTGTGTTCCTCATGCTCTGGATTACTAGAATGATCTACTGTATGTGTGATATAAAATGCAGATGCCAATATGTTGGCAGTGCAAGACAGTCAAATCATATTATACAAATCCTGTTACACAGGCTACCAAGTTGTATCCAGTTCAGTTTAATAAGGTGGTTCTAAAGTGTTTAGGACCAAATTATTTGTAGACCCACCCACACCAATCTGAAATTCCCTGCACCTTATGACAGGCATTATAAGTTTTATTCTCAGACTATTTTAGCAGGTATGTGATTGGTGTCTTCCCACAGTGCACTTAACATTGCTGCAACAGATATATTTACATTCTGATGTAAATGTCAAAGCTGCCTGTTAGATAATGCCAAGAAAAAGTAACACAATTTTTTTGCCACGTCTGCTGCCAACATGCTGAGAAGTTTTGAAACTGAAGAAAAAGAGTTCTTAAATAGCTATTTTAAATGATCAAGGACACTGTGAAATTTACTTTAGATAGAAGAAAAAGAAAAAAAACAGAAATACATAGGGTGTTTTTTCCCTTCGTATTTCCCTTTGTATTGACTGTTTTGTTCTTCTAGTAAGTTCTAAAACTTGACATGGTCTGTTTGGCAGCTATTCTCCCTTCCAACTCCTCAGTTCTAAGATGATGATGATGATGATGATGATGATGATGATGATGATGAACACTTATTTGGATAACAGAACATCAAACTATAATGAACAATTACCAGTACGTAAAGTTAGAATAAACATATGCAGCGATTTCACTGTGCTAAGTTTCTGTGCACACGTTTGTAAGCTTGAAAATAAAGCTTCAATATGGGTGAATCTTACAAGAGAGGATGATTATTAGAATTAATCTATCAGGTTTCTTTATTTATATACCACCTGACAGGCTACCAAAGCCACTCTGGATGATTTACAACAAACGATAATCAACAACATCATATTATACAAATATATTAAATTAATGAAAAACAATATAACTTAAGTTTAAAAGTACTGCAGAAGAGAAACAAAACTGACCCTGATATTTTAAAAAATGGTTAGGATGGTAGTCATTGAGTTAGAAGCAGGTCAAACTCTGTATTCTACTGAAGGAAAGGCCTGTCTGAATAACCATGTTTGTAATTATCTTTTAAAGATGTCCAGTCAAGATGCCAGGTGAATATCTGGAGAAAGATGGTTCCATTTTACCATCACCAATAAGACCTGGTTTCTTCTCTGTCTCTTCCAGGCATCTCTCAGGGTCATTATCCTCACCCAGCCCTCCTGGGATGAATGAGCAGAGTGGTAGAACTCAGTAGAAGAAGGCATTCTGCCAAGTAGCAAGGTCCCAAACTGTTTAATGTCCTGTATGTTAACATCATCACCTTGAAATTGGCATGGAAATGGACAGGTAACCAGTGTTAAGGTGGCCAGAGTGGAAGAAATGCTATCTTAGAATCATAGAATAGTGAAGTTGGAAGGGGCCAATAAGGTTTATCAAGTCTAACCCAGGAATGGAAATCAAAGGATATCTGCTAGGTGGCTGTCCATATTTCTCTTTAATGACTCCAGTGTTGAAGCACTCTCAAGGTAATTGGTTCCATTGTCGCAGGATTTTTTCCAATAATCAACTGAAAGCTGGGTTCTCACAATTTGAGCACATTAAAGTTAGATGTTTCTAACTATATTTTTAATTTTTTATTCACAGACAATATAGATATGTTTCCTTTTCGTTTGCTATGGGAAAGTACCATGAACTACTTCTCAAGGTAATATCTCTACCACTGGAAGACTGACCACCCCTCGGGAGGCGCTATGGGCACAATCTTCTTATAACTAGTAAATTTGGCTCCAATGAATAGCTGGCAGAGAGAGCAACAGCCATTAATACCGAGAGATTTAAAAAGCAACTGACTCCACAATCTCTCTTTCAAGCAAAACCTGACACCATTATGCCACAAATTGATTTTTTTTCAAAGCCCCCATCTCCATCTTGGTACTTTAACCAATGGCTTATGTCTTCTGTATTTTTCTGCTTCTCTACCAAGTTCTGACTGATCGGCTGTGTTAGGCTTTATGGGACATAAAGTCATGACTGTTTTGATTAAGAGTTCTGGAGATCTCAAAAGCCTGCCTCCATTGTGATGTTCTGATGATCCAAAAATGATTTTATTCAGTGACTTTTTTTCAAGCTAGGATTAAATGTTTGTTTTGCCCATCTTCTTAAAGTATTACATTGACATTAATAAAATGTCATTCAGCACAGAAGGAAGCATTATCAAAGGTTTCAGAAAGCAGTCTATCTCCTAGGTAGCAAAGAGATTAAGTGCACAGAGGCCATTAAAATACCGCAAAGAGGATAAAAGTGATTTATGGCTGGGGAAGAAAAAATGTAACAGAAACAAAAATGGTTAAGAAGTCAGGCTGACATCTGGATAAAAAAGTAGAGAGAAATATACAGTATAGGGTGTCCACAATTTATCTTTACAACTTCCCATTGAATAAAATTATCAAGATTCAAGTGGAAGCACCACTTACCTGCTAATAAATAGAGAGGGTTGTTCAGGGGGAAGAACTGGACATGAAAGCTCACATTAAAATATAGCACTTAACCGTTATGGTTACCCTATTCATAGATATACAATGTAACTTACTCTTGGATTTAGACTGTGAGGCTTCCGCAATTATCAAATTAAGTTGTGGATGTTAAAATAGGAAATATGCATTTATTGCAATGTTGCATTCTTGTTGCATTTGATAGAAATGTTCTACCCTTTTCAGTGTTGGAGGTAGTGAGAAAAGCTTTTGCCAGGACTCTTTTAAAAATATTTTTATTTAATTTTTAAATTTTTATTAATATAAAAATTACATACATTACTTAAAAACTCACAAAAAATTAAAGCAACATAAACAGTGATCCCTTCACCTTGGTGACCCATCTTGCTTACTCCCCACTCCTCTACGTAAATCTGATTTTTCATTCATCCTTTAACTATCCCCATATTGTTTCCAATCTCAGTTTGGCAACTTCCCTTTCCCTTTAATGCATAAACAATAACTGCATTTATGAATTCACCATGTATCTCATTAAATCTGTTGTTCTTTAGCTCTCTTTTTAAACTTTATCATTAATCTTTATCATTAATTGCAATATTCCAAATTTCCTCATACCATTCATACAACTGAACAACCAAGTTTTGCTTCCAATTCTTTGCAATTAGCAATCATGCACCTGTTAACATATTTATTATCTTTTTTAGCATTACTAGTATCATATTCTATTAAGAATAATAACATAATTTTAGTGACTTTCAATGCTGTATTAACTTTCAATAATTCTCTAATCTCTTCAAAAACTTTACACCATGCATTTTGTACCATTTCACAATTCCACCATAAATGCAATATGTTCCCAATTCTTTACCACACCTCCAACATTTCTTAGAATAATTAGCACTTATAGTGTTTAATTTAATTGGTGTTAGATACCATCATTTTATGGCCATTTTCTTTCATTCTGATTGACATGTTTTAAAAAACATTTGTATTCCAAATTTTCTTCCAATCTTTTTCTGTTCTCTCAATATCTGCCGCCCATCAGGGGCATTGCTAGTTGGGAAGAAGACTAGGGGCTTCAACTCAATGGGCATGGTCCAAGCTACAGTGGGCGTGTTCATATGCATATTCATATGTTTAACATTTTAATGTTATGTCAACATGTATTCACATTTTCTTGCCTCACACGTCAGGTAGGTAGGCATGCAGATAGGTAGATAGATATAGGTAGGTAGGTCCCTAGGTCCCTAGTTAGGTTGGGTCCTAGTTAGGTTGGTTCCTAGGTAGGTGCCTAGACAGACAGACAGACAGACAGACAGACAGACAGACAGACAGACAGACAGATAGATAGATCTAGGTTGGTAGGTAGGTCCCTAGGTAGGTTGGTCCTTAGGTAGGTCCCTAGATAGGTAGATCCCAAGGTAGGTCTCTTGGTAGGTAGGTCCTAGGTAGTCTGTTAAGCATCTATATTTTTGTCAGGACTCTTAAATCCCCTCAGACATATCTGCAGTAATTAAATTTCATCTGGTTGTATCTTGTTCTTTTGAAATTTCTCAAATACTGGATTCGATTTTGAATCTGAATAGGCATGGATATCATCATCATGACACAAATCACTCATATTTCCCACCTCTGAATCTAGGGATGTCAGGGAGACAAATGAAGATAACGCCTGATGAGCTTCCATGTCAGAGAATTCTGTCTCCCTTTTTTGCACTAGTTGGGAACTGTCAGTATGCTCTTCTGCAGACTCTTTTTGACAGCTAGATAAGTCTATGTTATAAGATACAGTTGGGGCTAGCTACCAAGTAGTCCCTTTCCCCAGTTAATTCTACTCTTCAGTATGTTCCATGGCAAGGAAACTGTAGCATGCTCATCAAAGATCCTAAGAGTATTAACAACTGTATGTGGGAAAATAGACAGCCAATGCTTTAGCACAAAAGTTTTGTAGTTAGAAATTTATTTATTTATTTATTTACTTATTTATTTATTTATTTATCACCATCCCATCTCCCCAAAAAGGACTCTGTGTGATTTACAACACAAATATAAAACAAAGTATCATTAAAATATATAACATATATAATAAAATATAAAGCAAAGTATCATTAAAATATAAAACATATATAACATACTCTAAAAAAATTAAAAATAGGATGCAACGTATTTAAGGGGAATAAATGCCACCTTAATTGCCAAGACCTATACTGTTCAGATACCAGACTTGCCTAGTGTGGCTCAATACAGAATTTAGACATTCCTGAATGCAGAGAATTAACGGAAGTGGAACCAATGATCTATCTTTCTTTTTGGGTCTATTCACATTTTGTTTTCAGGAGCCAACTGCCTAAAATTCACAGCTGAACATTCAGCAGCCAGTAGCACAGTAAAAAGAAAAGTTATCTACTACACATATAGACAAAAACAAATGCAATTATTATTTTTTACAAAAATCATACCTTAAACAAGACCCATAATTATTTCTTTTCAAAAATATTTCTTGCTGAAAATCCTGAACTTCAGTAATCTCCTGTCACCTCTGACTTGCCATCCCTCAATTAGGCTGGCAGGGTTTCCTAGGCAAGCACTGTTGGCATAGCCATTGTGACATGATGGAAAGCTGCAGGACATTTTAGGGTTATGCTCCTGTTTAAGGGCAAGGACCGATCAGCGATCAGATCATATTCAGAATATGAATCCTTCAGTGAGGGCTTTATCTCTACTGCTATTTGGAAAAGCCGATACACCTTTGTATCATCCCTGAGGGTTGTTATTACATTAACAGCCCACACAGTTTGTTGCGACTCATGAAGTGTGTTGATGAATCAAGTATGAACATTATCTGTTTTTACTGAAAGACAGGCACGTTTTCCCTCACTTCTCTCTGTCTGTAATGCTATATAATAAGGCATACAATCATTTTCATGACCAGAACATACAGGGAAGTATGACAGATACCCAGGCACAAGAGCAGAAATGCTTGTATTATCACTATGTAGATGCAGTATGATCTATCCAGAATCCTGGCTACAGTACAGAGGGAAGAATGTTTAAAGCACAAAATATGTAGATTTGAAGAGATGGTGACTTTCTCAAATACTGTATACACATAGCTAATTCAGTTTATAATACTAAGACCTGATTGGTCAAAGCAAGAACTCCTACATGGTCCCAGTTACTTCCACTCACGTTCTTGGTTGAGTCTTATGGATATAGGGTCAGGCCATTGACTCACTACTATCTTTCTTCTCCATTTCCATGGTCAGCAGACTATATATCATATATATCATATAGAGAATTTATTTACCAGTACTTCACTAAGCCCAGTAGGATCCTTCAAATTGTTTCATTTTTTTCAGCCCATAAGGCAGTCAGGAATCAAGAAATTACTTTTCAAGGAAACAATGGAAAAGAGAATCAAATGACGTTATCACACAACCAGAAATAAGCAGATTTAACCGGCAAAATAAGCACCTCTGAAAATTATGTCCTGACGGGCATCTGCTTTTCTAAAAAAAATTAAAAATAAAAATTGAGTCCCTGCCCCCTTTAGCACATCCCAGCAAGCTTTCCAGGTTCCAGCCTGGAAGGTAGCAATTTTTTGTCCCAGTTAGGATCCGCATTTTTAGCTGGTGCAAGTGGTGGTGGTGACTCACCGATTCGCTTATTTTTCCCTCTCCTCATATTTCTGCCTTGTTGCTTAACTTTTTTTTAAATGCCCCCACACAGTTTATGGATACCCCGGCAAGGCTTTTCTCCCTAAAGTCTCCATTCGGTATGGCAAGGATAAGGGGATCCGATCACAAGTTCTGACAAGTGGAAGGCGAAATATGGACATGCTGACACTTCTCCCCTCCCCCCAATTGTATACTGTATATTTCATAATGAAAATTTGCCACGAAAAAAGAACTTTGATGTGGCTTTCGCCATGGGGACAAGTAAATGGCAAGTTCAAAAACGGGGGACGTGGGGACTATAAATAAGGATTATAAACGACATGACCATTAACAGCGCAGATCCAACTTTTGATCAGAGTCGGATTGTCCTGGTTGTGTGATAATGGCAAAAGATAATCATGAGGTCAGCTCCTCAAAACATCGATTACAGATACAAGATGCCAGAAGCAGGTGACGTAACTAGATGTAACCAGATAGGCAGAGCCTAAGTGACAGAAGTACAGTACTTACAAGTCAAAGAGAAAAACCAGCCGCCTTCTCAGAACCTGCTTTCCCTGATATGTTGCTCAGGCAGGGAAGTTAAGCCCATAGCAGCCAATTGTCTGGCTGAGCTAATAAGCTGAGGACATCTTTCAGCAGCTGTCAGAACAATGCTATGCAATAACCAGTATCATCCCTGTGTGATTTGCCCCACTGCTCAGAGTAACGACATCTGAGCTGTAATGGCAGATGCCTCACGTTGAGCTATGCGGTACCTACCTCATATAGCTGAAGCTATATGTCCATACTTCAGAAAATGTACATAAATTTCCATCTGGAAAAGAAAACATTTTTGCAACCTCATACAGCTGATGATCAATTCCCAACACACTCTGGGAATTCTGCTAATCAGACACTGTGAAAAACACAAATGACACTGGGTTACAGAACTGAAGATGAAAGATCTAACACCAAGGTCCCTGTATCTTGCACTGCTCATATCATTGCTGCCATGTGAACAGGGAGGCTTTGTGTGCATAACTGAGCAGAGGAAAGGCTTAGTTACAATTTGGTACTTTGTTTAAATTGAGATGTAAATCGTTTACAAGTTGAGAAGATTATGTGTACTCAGACAAATTACCACCTGTGTCTCATAGCACCTAGAGTAGTGGAAGTCAAAGGAGTAGTTTGCTTCTAGAGTAAATCTCCAAACTTTCCAAACCTTACTTTCAAAGCTAAAATTGCTCTTCAAAATAGGAATACAATTTTTCGTGCAGATTTATGATAACTAGTGTCTAATTAATGAAGGAACACTTGTGATGGAAGGAAAATGAGTTGAGTTCATTTTGAAGCCTCTTGCTTGGCTGCGCTGAAGATATAAAGGTCAACTATTGGGGATGTTTACAGAAAAGTAACTGTCACTGGAAACGGCCTGGATTTGGTTATTTTAATTAATTTACTGTGGAGGATTAATCGATTGGGGAATGTTGACATGGTTGCTAATACTTTCAGGGAATAGGAAGAGTTCCCTATTACTAGGAGTTCCAGGTTGTACAGTATATTTATGGTTTTTGTCATTATCTTAGAATATTGTATTAATTGTTTCTAGTGAACTGTGATGTACTAACCGCCATCAATTTTGCCTACTGTCCTCCAGTGCTGTAAACAATCTTGGGTCCTTTCCAAGGAGAAAGGTGGGTTAAAAATATGTTAAATAAATTGTACCTGACTTTTTGGGCCTTTCCAGGGGCGTAACTAAGGGGGGGACAAGCACCATGGACAGCTACATACATTACATTGAAGTCTATGGGAGTGATGGTGCTGTCCATGGTGCTTGTCCCCCCCTTAGTTACACCCCTGGGCCTTTCGTTTAGTATTGTTTCCTTCAGAGGACTAAACGCTGCCATCAGAGGAGGATCATTTTCCAAAGATTCATTTTGCAGTTCCCTAAGGAAGCTATTTCTTCAAAGTCAGTTGTATAATCTTACTATTGTTTTCCTTATTTACTAGCCCTCCAAAACAGTGGAACTGAAAGGTAACTGTGTTCCCTTGTTTTAGGAGCAATAACTGATTATTTCAGCAGCTAAGAAATTTGATCATGTTTCTGATATCCTGGCTGATCTGAACTGAGTTCCATTTCACTACCATCAGATTTAATGAGTTAAGACTTATAAACTCCTAAACAGTTTGGGACCCTATTAACTATTGGAGTCCCTTTCCCCAAGGATATCTACCTTTCCAACCCACTCCTCTCAGGCAGCATTATAGAGGGTGCCTACCATGAAGGAAGTAAAGAAAAGTAATACTGAGATTCGGGCATTCTCAACAGTGGCACCCTTGTTGTGGAATAAACATCCACCAGAAACTAGGCAAGCCCTACAGATTGTTAGATCAGTAAAGACAGAACAGCGTGCTTTTGGAAACATTCTATGCTGCTTTTCAGTTATTTTTATTATATTACTATAATATAATGTTTTATTATACTACTATAATATGTAATGTTCTGGTTTATTAGCACAGATTGATTTCAGTTACCAGATGTGAATCTTAGGTTGTCTTTTATTTTTTAATTTTTTGAATTATGGATGTTGACTTTTTATTGTTTTGATTGTTGTATGATTGCTCCATCTAAGTTGGGTAGTTCATAAACACAATGAATGAATAACACAGAGATGTTCACTTTACAAAATGCAATTGTAATTAAATTTACTGAATTAAAGAAAAACATCTTAACATGAACAATAGTATAATTTACTATGCAGATCGTCATACTTCATAACATTAATACCTCACATTCATGTCTGAGAAAAAGAAGCAACATGGCTTTGAAGCACAACTCTGAACAGATTCAAGCATATTTAGCAGTATGGATAGACCTAGAAATGGGTTGACTTAAGATTTTAAAATTGTACACAGTGTTAATATGTCAGAACAGCAGAAGCTCATTTGCAAAAATAATGAGAGTAGAATAATAAAAATCTGTTCAGAAATGAGTTTCTACAATTTTGTCACTTCAAGGGAAATAGCCAATATATTTTTGAAAACTACAGTTTGAATGAGAAGCCTTTGTACTCAGATCACAAATATTCCAGCAGAGGTCAGTATATGAACACTTCACCATCCAGCTCAATTTTTGTAATTTAGATTGATCTAAGAAATATTCATTAGAAAAAAGACTGGTAACTATAGTTATGCTAAAAATTAGCCTGCAGTGAAGGACTACAGTAAGCCCCCGCAAAGCTGTGGTTCACTAACTGCCGTTTCAGTCTTTTGCGGTTTTCCTCCCAGTCAATATTTTTCAGTAAATTCCTTGTTTTTTCCAGTCTGTGGGCCCCACTGGCTGGTGGGAGCATCGACGGCAGTAGCCCTAGGCTGGCACGGAGGCAGCTAGTGCAGTTGTTGGTGGGTGGCAAGTCTCCCAGGAGGCTGGGAATGGCCATTGGCGGGCTCTTCTCCAATG
>JAIOUR011740261.1:0-11084 GCA_020711275.1 Calotes versicolor
AAGGATAGCTTGTTATTCAGTAACTTGTAGAACCACATTTACCAATGACTTGAAGTAATCATTTTCAGTATGACTTGATCAGTCTCTTTCCTTTGTGGAAGAATTTTGACCCACATTTTATCATGTTACTTCAGTTTTATGACGTTTGTATGCATTTGTTTAGGTCCTGCCACAGCATTGCAACTGGATTGAGACCTCGATTTTGACTGGGCTATTGGAACAACTTGATTTTTTTTTCTTCATCAGCTATTTTGTTGTAGATTTGCTGGTGGGCTTGAGATCACTGTCCATTTTTACATGAACCAATTTTAGCCATGTTTTAGCTGTTGAACAGATGGCCTTCCATTTGACTCTGGAATACTTGGGTATACTGAAGAGTTCATGGCCGACTCAATGATTGCAAGGTGCCTAGGTCATGTGGCTGCAAAACAAGGCCAAATCATCACTCCTCCATCACCATGTTTGACAGTTAGTATGAAGTGTTTGTGCTAATATGCTGTGTTTGGTTTTTGCCAAACAATGTCCAGAGGATATTGTTCCAGAAGGCTTCGAGGTTTGTCCAAATGGAACAATGCTGCCATTTAAAAACAAACAGGGAATTGGCTTTCTCTTGGAAACTCTTCCAAACAAACCAAGTTGCCCAGTGTTTTTAAAATGATACTGTTATAAACTTTAACATTTAACATGCTGAGGCCTGTAGAGCCTGAGATGTACAGTAACTCTTGGGCGTTTTATAGTTCCTCTGAGACTTGCACAACCTGGCCTTGGGATAAATTTGCTGGGCCATCCAATCCTGGGAAGTTTGGCAATTATCTTTAATGTTTCCCACTTGTGAATAATCTCCTTCACTGCAGAGTGATGGATTTGAAATGATTTGAAAATGGCCTTATAACCCTTCCTAGATCAATGGGCATCAACAATTTTTCTCTATAATAATTGGCATTTTATTTCAGTTTTATTTATGGTCATTGACCAGCATAATTACAAAATTAGTATAAAATACAATTTAAATGAATAGAATTAGGTAAAAAATATAAAATGTATTTATAATTGGTCACCTGATCTATGGGGTTCCCATCGATGGTCCATTTATGCTTAATTCTTCTGCTTCTTACCAGCACCTTAGTTTTTGTTAGTTAATAATTCATTGGTGCGGTAGGAGAGCCCTCAAAAGGTGCCATAAACAAAAGCAGGATAATGATAACAGAACTGTGTCATCAGCATATAAAAGGATTGAAAGGGGATGGGAGGATGAAAATCTGGATTTAATAATTTTCCTATAATGCCATTAATATAAACGTTAGAGTGTGGGAGTCCAGAATACATCCCTGTTTGACTCCTCTGAGGGTAGGGATTGACTTTGACAGAGCACTAGCTTTGTTACAGAGAGCTCACAGATGGAGTTTTTTTCATGCTGGTGCTGCACCAGCAAAAGGAGGCACCTGTCAATCGAGGTGACTTCGAATTTGATCCATAACGTTTCTCTTGGGATAAGGTCGAATGTGGATTTAAAATCAATAAAAGCAGAAAATAAGGCTCTGCCCTTTGGTGTGGAATATTTATGAGCTAAATGTTGGAGGATAAAGCCCTGATCAATGGTTGCCCTGCCCAGGCGAAGGCTCATCCGGCAAGGGTGTTTTCCGCTTGTAACCAATTTGATAATTGATCTATCAAGATCCTTGCATATAATTTACTGATTGTACTCAGCAAACTTATCAGATGGACATTGGCTGGGTCCCACCTCTTTCCCTTTTTGGGAATAACAGACAAGCCCCATACCTCCTTGGTATTGTTAGCAAACCTGAATGTTCCTGACTAGCAAACGGCTAAATCTTCATCTTTCATAGGGTTGGTCACACTTGCTGGTAATGAATCACTTGCTGACTCCTATTTAGCATCTTAAATTCTATTGAAGCAGTAAAAGTGTACTTCGTTTTTCTCATATGGCTTCTCTATTTTGGCTTTATTTTTGTAAAATAAATTATGGCACAGTGTAATATGTCATGAGTTGTTCATCTGATGTTGTACTACAGTTACCTAATTTTCAGAGAGGCTAAGGACTGGATGATTTTCTTTTTATGTATTCATATGTAAAACCATAGAATTCAAAGGTGGTTTACTTTCTCTTTCGCATGACTTTTTGCCTCTTGATTTAGAAGACCAAACGCTAAAAAGATTACTGTCAGGAATAGGACAACCTAGATAATTATCTCAATTGTTTGAGATCCACTATTACCAATAATTCATGCTGTATTATTGAAATTCAAACATTTAATCATTTTGCTCAATTATTCTCAGTTCAGATATACACAGCTTGTTTGAATGTGGTGGTCAGTGATGGTGCTCCATGTTTGCTTCAAGACCAATCAAAACAAGGGTTGAGTTGCCTCCTATTCCTAGCAGTAAGGGGTATGGAAGAGACAGTACATCAGTAGCATCTTCCATCCTTGATCAAAGGTTTGTGGATAGGAAGACAATAACCAGCTTCTCTCCTTATTGCTAACATCATTTTTATGTTTTTAACTGATGATGGACACATTTTCTCATAATGAACGGTAGGATATTTTAAGCCAATGCCTTCAACTTGTGGAAACTCCATGAATGAGTGACCTCCAAAATGTCTTGCCTTGAAGGCCTGATCCGCTCTTGCAAACCCAAGGCTGTGCCTTTCTTTATGTAGTCAATCCATCTCAGATTCAGTCTTCCACTTGTTCTCCTGCCTTTATAGATACTACAAAATCATATCCGTATAGGATTAAAATACATGAAGAATAGAAAGGTTAACTTCCAGTTCTGAAGAGATTCCATTTACTTTAACATACCATAGCTTACTTAGAAGGACCTTAGATACAGCAATGCTTTAGGTACCACACACAACGTGTTTAAAGTTTTCATAGTTCCCCAAGTCTTCTTTTCATGGCATGCACTTACAACTGGGCTATAATTTAACATATATATATATTGAATGCATTATTATGCAGGAAACAAAGAGATAGAAGATATTGTTACCATGGGTGATACAAGAGTGAACAGATTACAATTGAAGAATGGAAAATTACTTTTTGTGACACAGGGGAGTTCACATGTCAAATGTGGATGATAATAGTAGTACAGTATGTGCTTTGCCCATGAAATTATCTTCTGTATTAATGTGTATGAGCAAGTTATATGGAAACATTATAAAGATGTCTGCTGGGATAACCAAATTACTAGGAGTTCCACAGTGACTAGGAAGGAAGGAAAAAGTACAAATATGCAGCGATTCCAACCACCATCATTTAGGGGGAAACAGCAAGAATTACTGCTTCAACTGTATTTAACACACTAACTTTAAATGGAAATGATTCTAATTTAAGAAATGGGAAAGATTCCTGAAATATGACACAGACCAAGACTTTTGGACCTGTGGTATTCTTGAATGCTTCAGTGAGGGGCCCAAGATCCAATTCATGTGTGGCCACAAGAGACGGTACTACTTTTGACGTTGCACTGGCAACAGACACATAGAATTTTTTTAAAGTAGAAAGCAATTCCTAGATGGACATAACACTGAATGTTCCACATTCAGTGTTATGTCCATCTAGTAGTCCATCTTCAGTGGAATGTTCCACATTCAGTGGAATTAGCTCCACCTCAATGATTTCTCCACACAGAGGTTTCTGGGATAAGTAGTAGGTAAAACCATTATTGGTGTATACTGTAGTTTCTGGGACAATACGATAAGAATTCTCTGTCAAGTGTTCCATCAACTCTTCTTATACGGCAGCACCCTGCTTAATAAAGCTGAATGTGATTACAGGCTTGCCATTGTTCAAATTGAAAAGCACTTGTGCAAGTCTTATGTAGGAAAGTACTTAACATTTGTGTTTTACTTTTCAAAATAGTTTTAAAAACGGACATCTCCATGACATAAACATAAGAATGGATTATTTCACTAGGGAAGCATGTTTTCTGATTGGAAAGTGAGCAAAAATACTGTTCCGTCAGTGGATCATTTATTTTAGCATGCGTTTGAGACCCAGTTCATTTTAATCATTTCTGTATATGTACACCCCTTAGTAGTAGCAAATTGCACTTTTGGTAACTGGCAGAGGTGGTGGAAGAGGTGGCAGGAAGGAAGCAGGGACTGATGGTTGCAGATGCAGCCAAGCTTTCTAAGGGACAAGGAGCTTTGCCAAGGACTCTCTCTCTCCCACCTTCTCTCTCACCATAGTAGCAAAGGTGAGTGGCCAACATGAGGGCAAGGTTGGCAGGTTCAGTACAAAGCCTCGGATGAAAAGCAAATCAAAGTGTTCTGCTTATATACCAGCGTATACATTTAAGGCACTCTCTGGACTGTTTACAATTTAATTATGTAGCTTACACTCCCACACTCATTTTACCGACCTCAGAAGGATAGAAAGCAAAGTGTTCTGCTTATATACTGTTCTATAGCACTTACAGTGCTATATGAGCGGTTTGCAATTTAGTTTATGCAAGCTACACATTGCCTCCCCAGCAAGCTGGGTACTCATTTTACTGACCTCAGGAAGATGGAAAGCTGAATAAACACTGAGCCAGCTACCCAGGAACTGAACACAGGTCATGGGGAATTTTTGTTGCTGTAGTGTTTTAACCAGTTTCACGAAGCCCATGATGTAGCCTCCGCAGCTGAGATGCAACATAGCTCAACAATGGAGGATGCACATCAACCTAGTTACCACGTGATACTACATGATTTCTCAAATGATTCCATTTAGAACAGGTCTTACTGCAAGAAAAAATTCAAACAAGCCTGAGATTTGTCGTTAAATGTCAGCAACGACCTGGTTAACAAAAGTACCAGTATTATAGTGATTTGCATAGAAATAAACACTCCATTCTGAATCTCTGCATATACTCACATATAGTTTTTGTTTGTACTAGATATCCCATTCATTTCCAGAAGAAGACCAGATTTGCGCATGCAAAGAAATATGCCTGGTAATCTACTTCTTTTGAGAAGGATGTTTCAGCTATTGTGGATAATAATGTAATGGAGTTTTTGAGATCAAAAGGAATCCTTACATAAAGCCCCCGACAGTCCATAATGGTTACCAAATGCAATTTATACGATGTTCAGTGCTCCTTCCAGCTATTGTCAGATTTTTAAAAAAGTTATTTTATTCAAATAATTACATCTATTCTAGAACGCAATAGCTGCTGTAGCTCTACAGTAGAAACAATCCTTTGTCAATGCTCATGTCCTCCTCCTATTCCCTCCTCACCACTTTTTGTGGTAAGTAAACACTGGTAGCTTATTTTTTTTATCCTCCCCCCTCCCCAACAGTAATACTGTAGTTTCACACTGGATGAAAATAATCCAAGAGCAATAGTAAATCAGAGAGTACAACTTCTATTGCCATTAACCGAAATTGTTTGATCTCATGGTGAAATGAGAATATTATTCAAGAACACCCATCACAGTGCTTAACAAGATTTAATGTACATTTATTCTTAACATGTGGAACATATAAAGATTTTATACTGAATAAATGATATTCATTAAGCCAGAGGAAAAGGAGGAATTTACATCAAGTTTTTTTGTCTTTTTTCTTTCCAAACTACATTATTTTGAAATACAAATGCGGATTCTTCTCACTGAAAAATCTTTGAAGTTGTGTTTTTTTTCCTTTTTTTCCTGTATATGTATTTTTTTTCCTGTAGATTGGTAACCATTTTCTTAAATCAATCCATACATAACCATTTCCACATCTTGATTTATAAAGCAAGTTGTGAGCAACTGCTCTCCCGAAATAGAGCATGACTTTATACATACAGAAACTTGTACATTACCCTCGTGGTGGTTATTATTATTTTTTTTTTAGGTTTTTTTTTGGAAACATGGCCCGAACAAAAAAATAATAATAAAATTAAGTCTACCATCACTTTGTAGTTACCACATCATGAGAAAAAAAAAGAAGAGAAATCCTTGTACTTAATTTTTTTTAAAAAAGGATGAGGGTATGTTTAATGTACAACTTCTATATACATCACTGCCTTTTGGCAATAAAAATATTTAAAAAATGATTAAAAGGAATTGTGAAGAACTGTCATTATGGAAGGTCAAACAAGATACTGATGTGACAGTTCTGGCGAGGAAGCAATTCATGTTGATCATCTGTCTTCAGGTTTGGGTTATAGGTTTCCTAAAGAATTTTCTTGCTCCTAACCTAGTGTAACCATTCTCCTGCAGAGAGACCGAGATCATTTCTTACGTAGACTACAGACCAGCCCCTTTCCTTGATCTGCTACACCTACATCACTAATATTCTTCTATTGCACAGAGCGCTTTGGGCAATGGCATCGAGGGTGGTTGGGATTTCATTCATTCTTGCAAAATAAAATAGACAGTAAACATAATATCTTCTCCCCACTTTTGCACTTCAGAGTAGTGAGCCTTATCGACCCCCCCATCAAATAATATTTTGCAACATTTTAATCCCCAGTATCTTTCGCTTGCTTCCCCTCCCAAAATATGTGATGCAAACATGGGGGAAAAAAAACAATGAAAAGAAGATCTATGGAAAAGAAGTGTGACCCTTGAATGTACTAGACAGACTTTGGTTAAAAAATAAAATAAGATGTACTTACACACATAGACAGCAAATATTATTTCCTTAACTGTTCAAATTAATGTTTGTTTTAAAAATTCCCAATTGGCAAATAGTGAATGGGGCAGAGGAGCAAAGATTCTTTTTCATTTTCTTTCTACCCTGGATAAACAGGTACAGAAAACAGCCAGTTATATGTGACCCTCTAATCTCCCCTCACACATGCTTGGCTTCTCACTTATGTCATAACTGCCCAATCTGAAAAAGTACATCACAGATGACAGTTGCAACCAGAGAGTTCAGGACAGCAGATATTGAGATATCCAGCAAACGGCCCTCGTGCAAAAGGAACTCTGAGCGGTTCTCCTCCACCCGAGCCATGGCCAGCAAAGCCTTGGCTGCCCTGCACATCATGTCTACGCTTGGAGGCTCGAGAGGTGGAGGTTGCATGTGCATGAGGTTATGTTGGCTCTGCTGGTACTGGGCCATAGTGACCCCGTCCTCAAGGAAGCTTATCAAGTTTGCAATGCTTCCCTTCTGCACAGCTATTGCCCTTGCTGCTAGCGTGTCCCCCTGTGCAAGGTTCGATAAGAGTGCCATGGACATTTCTCGACAGACTGGGCTTTTGCGGTCCCCAACGTACCGAACTAAAGTAGCATAGAGTTTCTCCTGACGACTGAATGGGGGAGTGGCCAAGATAAGGTCCACATTATTGTCCTGGATACTGAGTTTACACAGGGTTTCCAGCACAAGTCTCTGAGGCGAAAGGACTGAATTGGGCCCCACAGTTGGGAAAGGATCCTGTGCCTCTGCTGATGGGCACACCATCCAGTGCAGTAAACCATCCAAAATTGGCAAACAGATGCTTTCTGTATACGCAGATAAGTCCAGCTGCCCAGAAATGTTGGCTAATGTGACCAACGTGTTATCCCTCAAGATCTCAAGGCAGTCCCACCACCACTCATCCTTGCTGCAGGCCACCCCTTTGTCCGCCTCTTCCTCTTTTTCATATGTCTGTGGTGTACGCTTTCTTTCCGGGTGCTCATGATGGAGAAGGATCAACTTCCCCAAGATTAGCACCAGGCCTGGGTGTTTGGACATCTCAGCATCATTGCCAGGCACAAAGGACAAGCTGCGGACGATATTTGACACACAGATACAACGCTTGGCCAAGGAGTCCTGCCAGTGAGTTATGGTGCATAGAGGAGTCTCATCTCGACTTCGTGGCTCATCTTCTAGCAGCTTGATATTCCGATGACTTTTGGCTTGATGGATTCCAAATGGGAATTTACTGCTGTCTGTCTGTGAACTTGAGTCTGATTCTTCAGACAATGCTCCGGGTCGAGCTGACAAGACATCATCAATGGTGGCTGATATGCTTTTGTCTTGCTGCTCCTCAGACTCCCCTTTCCCTTCCACATTCCTCTTTTTACTTGTAGAGTTCAATGGAGGAAGAGACCTCCTGCGAGGCAGTATTTCCATCTTACTTTCAAAGTGTGTCTGGATGTGTTCAGTTGTATCCCCGCCACCAAGCTGCCAATGGAGAAGCCCACTGTTGAACTCCTGAACATGTACCAGCCTGTCAGATCGGTCAACCACAAATAGATTGTTTTTCTTTACAATTTTTATTGGCAGCTTGTCAAACTTGCTGCCTTGTTTTGGCCTCTCATTTGTATCACCATTGGCACCAGAAGGAGCACTCTTTTCTTCTTCAGCTTTCCCATTTTGATCCTCCTCTTGTTCTTCTTCCTCCTCATCCTCAAATTCAGCAAAGTAATCAATACATTCATCATCATTGTTTTCTTCCTCATTTCTGGTGTCTTCTGTTACTGAATGGCCATTCGCTTTCCGAGGTGAATTATGATCTTGTAATTTTGGTCCTGGGTGTCCCACTTCATATTCCATTAGGATTCCAAAGATATCGATGAGACATTTTCTAAAATATTCCACCAAAAGTTCAAGAAAACCAGATAACTGAGGAAGAAAATGGGGAAAACAGGGGAAAATGTTAAGAGGAATATTTTAGAATACATGGAACTATGTTAGTTGTAGTAGATATCCTTTCAGAAGGAATTTCAATTAACACTTCTACACTTTTCCACAATCCAAAATGTGGAGTTAAACTAGTCTTCCTGCCTACTCTATATTTTACACATGAATATACTGTAGAAACTATTATACAACTATCACAGCACTTCTCTGCTAGTGCCAGTAAAGAGGAGGTTTACCAGCAAATTGAAATACCCACCTTGGGAGTCTCCAGTAAACCTGAAAATGTAACAGAAAAGATCCTGCCAGTGGCAAACATCAAAATGAAGGATTCTGGATGTTGGAGTACATTTGGATATATGAGATCCCAAGCCTCCTTATTCTTCCATTGTGGCTTCACATAAGACCCCTAGTAGCTTTTGTTCCTATTTGTTCTAATGAAGGGAAAATTTAACGAGTGGGGAAATTGGGAAAAAGCCACTCATCATCAGACAACTGGCTGTGAGACAAGAGATCTGGAAGTGGTGAATTATCCATCAAATAAAACCTAGGATTGGCTCATATGCAATATAATTTTAATGCATCTCCTATAAAAATACAGGTGTACCAAGAAGCCAGGCCAGGTGAATCCTGAAATCGTGCCAAATGGAAGAGGACGTTTTAGAGATATTCACTAAATGGTCACATGTTGCTGCCCCATAAATGTTAGTAGTAGTCCTATCCATGTTTTAAGAACATAAGAAGAGCCATATTGGATCAGGCCAAGGGCCTATCTAGTCCAGTTTCCGGTTTCTCACAGTGGCACCACCAGATGCCTCTAGGAGCACATGAGACTAGATACGTGTTTCCGGGTAACACTCCGCTGCATCTGGCATTTAAGGTACCCTCCCTTTAAGCCTGGAGATTACGCATCCCCACGGGTGTACCTGGTGTGTGTGTGTGGAGGGGGGGGGGTTGGGGTTCAGCACCCTAGACAGCACCATGCATTCCCATAGACTTGCATGTGAATGCATGGCACTGTCCAGGGTGCTGAACCCCCCTCCTCCGGGTACGCCCATGTATTCCCATCATGGTTTGTAAGACCATGATGGTCTTTTCCTATATGACATCTTGGAATTTGTTATTACTTGCTAGAAGTTATTCGGAAAGTGCTATTTACAAGGCCAGTCTTGTCCATCAAAACTCAACACTCTGTTCCCTGCTCCCATTTTCCATACTGTGAAATGCACATTTCATAGCACTGTTTCGTAATCAAGAAGCAACTCGGTGTAAGTTCAATATAGCAAAACTGCAGCATTCTGTTCAAGTTAGAAAACTAGCAATGTTGGCAGACTGCAAAGTCATATTTGTAAACTGCTTATACCCTGTGGTTTGCCTATCATCTGCATCAAAGATGGCAGTTTTTGACAGTGGCGCTTTGGTTGTTTTGTACAAAACTATATTCACTTAATGCTAGAGATAATTCACTTTACAGGAAAAAAAACCCCAGGGGTTTAGTTACTGAAATAAGTGGTGACTTTTTCTATGGTGATCACACCAAGCGATCTTTAGATTATAGGCGAATAATTACATTCATTTTTCTGCCACTTCTAGTTCTCTGGCTTGCTTCAGTTTTCCAGTTATATGAGTTGACAGTATATTAGTAGTCATCAAGTTAGATCTCACACTAGTCACAAGCTCTCTGAAGGCATCTATGATGTAGAAGTCCTGTGGAAGTATTGGCTGAATGTCATGTTGAAAAGTATCCTATCCAAACATTCTTGCATTCTGCCTACTGTAAGTGAAAGCTATAAATGTTGAAAGGAACTTGTACATGACCGGAAGGTACTTCCATTTGCACATGTGGGTCTCTGTAATTACCACTGAATATGTACCACCTCCACCTCAATTCTCATAACTGTTTTTTCATACGAACTGAAGGAAGTCAGAAATCCCTAGTTATTTTTAGAGGAGTTCCCATCTCTTAGGATCCAAGGTATTATTAAAGGTATGATATCAACTGTAACTGGTTTAATTTAGAAGGGTTGTTCTTTTGAGCAAATCTTGACTAAAGCATGTTTCTGGAGAAACACCAAACTTACCTGAGAGAGATTGAAAGTAGCAACAGTACTGTCATCATACAGCAGAATATTAATAGTGTCTAACGCCCAAGTACTTTCAGCAAGAAGGCCTGATTTAAGAGACATCATTACTCGCCAGGCCTCAGGAGTTACTGGAAAACAAGAACACAAACATATTTAGTATGAATGATGTCTAGGGGAGATTTGAAGGGCAGGTTTCAAATAGTACTTGGACTTTGGATCAATGATAACAATTCACACTTGTATTTCAAATTTATGATATGATTTGACTGTTTTCTTAAAATTACAGTTTATACAATCGATTCCCAAATCAAGAAATTGGAGTATGCACAAACTCTGTGCATTCTTGCACAGTTTCTTTGCTTTCATGTTGCGTCTTTGTGGGAGCAGGTAACAATTCTGGAAGCTACACTTAACCATTGCTTCCTGAACCCCTCAAACC
>JAIOUR011741370.1:0-11094 GCA_020711275.1 Calotes versicolor
CCACACTTGGACACCCCTGCTCTAAACAATGAGGCGATAAGGACCAGAATACGTTTGTCATCACATTTTAAAATGTTATTCCATAATATATAAAACTCTGTATGCATACATATATAATGAGGACCAGAAAATGTTTGTCATCACCAAATTTTAAAATGTTATTCCATAGTATATAAAACTCTGTATGTGCACACATATAATATTTAAATATATGATATAGACCGTGATGATATCCATCATCATCTATATCATATGTTTGAATATTAAATACTACTGCTGTTGATGCTTATAATTTAAACATGCTTTACCCATGTGTAGCCATAAAAAGCCTGCCTCCAAAAGTTCCTGCCATTCAGTCTGAAGAGAGTTGGTGAAAGTCTCCTATAAATACCATATATTTCACCCTATAAGACGCTCCGGTCCATAGGACGCTCCCTAATTTTGGAGGAGGAAATCAAATAAATTTTTTTCCTTGTTTTCCTCCTCTCCAGGCCCAGCTGTGCTGCTGTCATTGGACACAGGGGAGCCCAGCAGCAGTTTCCCATAGGAATACATAGGAAGCCGATTAATCAGTTCCTGGATTAATTGTTTACATTCCTATGGGAAATTGCTGCTCAGCTTTCCCCATTCCCCCACTTTCCACCCTTCCAAAAGAAAAAAAAAAGAAAAGAATCCATTTATACTTGACTTTATTTCCATCTTGAAACATTGCTGAGCACAGGGTGAAAAGAGGTAGGAAAGTGGCTGCTTTTCAGAATGGATTCTTTTCTTTTCTTTTGTGGGAATCAGGAGGCTGTTTTTTACCTTCACCCTATAAGACGCACTTACATTTCCCTCTACTTTTGAGAAGGGAAAAAGCGAGTCTTATATGGCAAAAAATACAGTACTAAAGGTTGGTTTCACTTGCACCTGGTTTTAAAAGGCTCATTAGATGGACAATGACCTAATCTGAATGGTAAGCCTCTTACCCTTGATATGTATTAGTCACATTGTCTCTATCCAGGAACAAAAATTCCTCCATAAGGCCGAATTATATTCTTTAACAAACTTTGCTGAAGAAAACTGAGAAAAGTGGAGTCATCATGGAGTGAAAAAAGTGGAAAAGTGGAGTCTGTACCATTTTGACACTGGAGCTATTCAGAGGACAAGTTTTCTGCCTGCTCTCTTCTGCTGTGGTATCACACACACACACACACACACAAATAAAACTTTAGCATTCTCATTATCATCGCCATTACATAACTTCTAGTGGAATTCATTATTGGTCCCTTCCACAGAGGATAACATCTGTTCTGGGCACATGTGGAACATCACATCAGCTGGTTTAGCACCACAGGCCCTCTCAGCGTGTCTTAATTATTCCAGTCAAACTTTAATACACTTAATGAACCATAACGTAAGCCACATAAGGATGATTCAGAAAGGTTTGGTCAATGACCCCAATAAGAGCTGCATCAGGCTCTGCTAACAGGCAGTTTCACACATTTTCATAATGAGAACAACACTAGTGAAGGCCTATCCATGTCATAGGCCATCAGCATCTGGCCTTCAGTTTCCACTAAATTCCCTGGCGCTTAAACAGTTCACAAAATGCCACCAATTTTAGTTTGCCTCAATTTTTGATCATTTACAACCCTGTGGCACAATGAGAACATCCCATTAACTGTGCTGGATTGTGCTAAGTTTTACATTTATCAAAACTAACTAGAGCATAAATCAAGAATTGCTATTTGCAGCAGTAAGAGAAAAAACAAAGATGCCGAAGCAATCCTTTAAGAACACTTTCAAAACACACTTGTAGTTTTAATCTACAAGTGCCGACAGAGTTGAAGTACTTTATTTTAGTTGCAAAACCAAATAGATACCATTATCAAAACTTCACATATCTAAAAATATTATTATCATAGTCCTATATAAGCCAGATTACAATCTCCACACCATACCTAGCTAGCCCTGCACAAATATTAAAAACACATTAAATTACCTATTCTGTAGAAGCCATTTTGTGACAAGAAAGTTGTGGTTTTCACATACTTTTCACATTATTCACCTGGTGATCTGAAGTGATACTGTAATATCTGTCCCAAACACTGCAATACCTTGCCTTTTAAGCTAAAGCCAAAGTCCAAAAAGCAAGACCTTCCTCCCTGTTGAAACGTCCACCACCCTCATAATACAATTTCAGCAACCTATCTTGTGGTATCTTGTTTATTTTATACCGCTGCATTTCTGTGATTATGAGTTTTTCTTAGTTAAAACTGCTGTTCTTTGTTTCTTGTGTAAGCCGCTGCAAGGATGTTTGGAAGTGGAAAGACAAGATCCATGCAGCTGAAGGAATTATATGTAGAAGAGATGGTATGTGTCTGGGTTGGTTTTCCCCCCCTGTCAATGCCCTGGCTCTGAAACCATGACACCCAGACACCTGAAATGTCGGCACTGATATAACAGGAACTGTAGGAGTGCAACTCTGATGATTATTTGGCTTTTAAAATGCAATAGCCAGTATCCTATTGCTAGGCTCAACTGGATCAAGTCCCACTGCATCACCACTTATTTGAATCCCACTGAATCAATCTCTCTGCTTCAGTTTGGAGCAGTGACAAGATACTATACATTAATCAATTTAAATTATTTAACTGTGCTGGCACAATACAATATTATCTTTAGTCAACAGTCATATCTTATTGAGGATAATGGTTCCTATTAAAAGGAAGGGTTTATTAGACACCTGGGGTAGTTAACCAAGTGGGGAACAGCTATCTCTGAAGCAACTGAAAGACCAAGAGCAGTGAGACAGAAAGCAGAATAGAGATGAAAGAAACTAAGAACTACCTCTGTCTCTTACGGGGAAAGAAGAAGATAGTATAGGTATAGAGATGGGCAGTTCATTTTGGAAGTGGCCTGGGCATACTAGCACGGCTGGTGCTCAAAACTCAGTACCACCCTTGGAACAAAACTAACCAGTCTCTTACATTCCTGCAGCACGAGCATCACAAAATACCAACCAGGAAGCAGCCTCCATCGCATCATTTCCCCCTCTCCTAATGCTGGAGCTGTACAAGGACCTGCATCATCCTGCTTCCCCGTCTAGGAACAGTACCTGCAAAAGGGACCTGCGAGTCTGGGTGGACCGCAGATTGAACATGAGTCAGCAGTGTGATGCGGAGGCCAAGAAAACCAATGTGATTCTTAGTTCCATCAATAGAAGCATAGTGTCTAAAGCAGGGGTGTCCCAAGTGCAGCCATCCAGATGTTCTTGGGCTGCAACACTCACAGAAACCCTTTCCTAGCACAACTAGTTACAAAGACTTCTGGAAGCTGCATTTCAAGAACATCTGGAGGGCCACGCCTTTGATATCCCTGGTCTAGAGCAAGGGAGGTGGTAGTGCCACTCTATTCTGCTCTGGTCGGACCCCACCTGGAGTACTGTGTTCAGTTCTGTGAAAGGATGTTGAGGACCTTTAATGGGACCAGAGCAGAGTGACCAAGACAATTAACGGTATTGAGGAAATGTCTTATGAAGAATGGCTTAGGGAGCTGGGAATGTTTAGCCTTACAAAAAGGTTGATAGGGAATGATATGCATGTTTAAATGTTTAAAAGATGCCATATTGAAGAGGGAGGCAGGTCTGTTCTCTGTGGCTTCAGAGACTAGGACCTGGGCCAGTGGTTTCAAACTACAGGAAAGTAGATTCCATTTGAACATTGGGAAGAACTTCATGATAGTTAGAGCTGTTCAGCAGTGGAATAAACTGCCATGGAGGGTAGTGGAGCCTCCTTCTTTGTTTTTTAAGCGGGATGGCCATGTGTCTGGATTACCTTGAGGGGCTTCCTGCATGGCAGAGCATTGGACTGGATGGCCCCTGAGGTCTCTTCCAAATCTATGATTCTATAATTCTCAAGAATGTCTACAAATTCCAAGTAGCACAGTGGCAGCTTCCTTACTCTTGAAAATAGAAACAGGCCAGCAAAGATACAATGAAAGTAAATACAGCTCATCTGTAGACTTTTGTTCCCTGGATGCAATTCCCATAATTAATTGATTGATTAATCAAATCTGTATAAGCCCATTAGTTGTTGTTGTTGCTGTTGTTGTTGTTGTTGTATCAACCATCTGGCTGCCAAGGCCATTCTGAGAGGTTTACAACAAAAACAAAATGAACAAAAAATAACATCAAATTACACCAGTACCTTGTCTTGTTGTTTAAATTACTTTTCCACAAACATACAGTGTATCTACAGTTTTAAATCAGTGTATTATTTTAACCAGAAACTCCTGTACTACACGTTAGCAGATTTTTCTGTTCTATTCTTGTGCAGAACCAACAGTCTCATAACTGTACAGTATACACAGCAAAAGAATCAAAATATGAATAATTCTCTTCTACACAGTCCTATTCAAATAACCAAGCAACTACAAAATCACTTGACAAACAATATTTCACCAAGGTTACAATCCTATATTCTGTAACATGGAATAGAGATCTAATGAGAGCAAAAGATGTTTCTTCAAAGTAAATATGTAGAGGATTATAACAGATCTATCTTTTCTGGATCTGCACACACAACTAATACGCATAAATCTGTATACACAACACAGATAATCCACAAAGAACACTTTTTGCATTCTAAGCAATGCTAGTCTAAACTAAGTGTAAGTGACTGCAGCATTATTTTTGTCTGAGCATTGGATTAGGGATTTTTGAATCTAATTCTAAGTGATTGATGTGATTCATCAACACAACAGGCTTGTTGCTTAGTTGTTCAATTTCATATTAAAACAGCAACATACACTTCGAACTCATTTAACTGAACATAGCACTTTATATTTCCATGTAATGAAAGATAAGCCTCTTGTACAATTTTCTATAAGAAAATTATGGACTTGAGAGTTGGGAAAGCTAAATGAAGACAAGTGGTATGAAAAAAGCAAACCAAATAGAACACAGTAATTGTGGTTTTACTATACATAGGACGAGGAGAGAAGACCTAAACCAACACAAATAAACAGGGGCAGGCCTTTTGCCAATTTAACTACCTCACTGCATTAGGGCTCATCAAGACAAAAAATGCTATATTAAAGCAATGCATTCCGATGTTTTTTAAAGAAGTAAGGCAAAATGTGCACTACAACTAGATTGAGTTTTAACTACCCATACCCTTTTAAACTAGCTATAGTAACTTTACCAGTGATTAACATGCAGAGGCGTAGAGTAGACAATAGTCCACTCTGAATCAAACAATAAAAACTGGTTCCCTGTGTTGGGAAATGAGACTCTTAAAAAGCTATGGTGAACTTAGCCAATAACTTCATTGTGCCATCTGCCATACCTTTGAATTTATTATTTCATGATCACATACCCACTCAAGCAGCAATATGATAGCATTCACACTCGTTTAAAATAAATACACAACAGAAAAACTCAGCTGACCTCCTTACAACATGAAGTGAGCATCCAAGAATTGTGACCTTCCAAAGCCATTAATCTGGTATTTTTCTTCAATAAAAAGGCAACGTTTATAAGCGCTACAAGTATGCCATTTCTTCATTTCTTTGTATCTTTTATTGCAAGAATTACTCAGGCAGAATTCTGGGATTTCCAGTCTATAGAACACATACTGACCATCACCACACACCTACCCTGCATTTCATTGACCTGGAACAGGGCCTATCTTTCAGGCTGCCTTATGCTCACTTCCTGTTGTTGATGTACAAAAAGGAAGCTGCCCCAGTCTTTCCTGGGAGGCCTAGGCCTTTGTGTAGCCTTTCTGCCCATTAGCTTCTATAAATGACACCTCCCAAAGAGTTATAGCTCACATGACGACCCAGGCCTCACAGAAAGCTTGGAGGCCAGTTCCTTTTTTGTACATTAACAACAGGAAGTAGGCCTGAGACTGGAAGACAGGTGTCTTTGTACTTGTAGGTGTCTCTCTTTTTTTGGCTGGAACTCCCAGAAGTCTGCCTAAGGAATTCTTGAGGAATTCTGAATTAGGTTTGAAAAGGCCTACCCCCAAATAAGCACAGTCCAGGCATAACATACTGCATGTGGGTGATTCAACCCAGAATTTTCTTTGGGAAAGAGACAAAAATATACGGAAAAGTGTTTCCCTTTATTTTATTGTATTAAGAAATACACAATTATCATGAAGATCTAATAAAAAGAACTGTCATAATTCTTGTATTATCCATTTGTGAGGTGTCAACTATCCTACAACTATGTGAAGTCTGGTTTGAATCCAATGTATGCCTCCATTGGGCTCCACTATCAGAATCTGCAACTCTCCCTTCTAGCCACAGCATCCCAGGCACCCGAAAGCTCAGCTCTGGTGGGCTAGGAAATCCTGTGGAACAACTTTCAATGTTTTGTTTTGATTTGGCACCATGGAGGACTACAGAAGAAGAAGGAAGGAAAGAAAATCCGAACAGCACTGGATGCCAAAGCATAACATTGGATCTTGGCCACAAGTTTCACATACTGATGGAAACAGACAGCTGATGAATGAGACAGTTTACAAACAAGTACTTGTTTGTGACAAAAGATTCGAGCCCATAGCATTTTTACTAATGCCAAAGCTCTTCAGTCATTCATTTCCTGTGTCTCAGCTGTCTTCTTTCTTGACACAGCATAACCAGCTCCTGCAGTATTTATTTATGCCTTCTTTGGTAGTACATGTGCCTTCTTTACTCAGATTCCCCTTCCCCACAAAAATGTTTACTGTCCGGTCATAATGAATTGATTTGAATCAGGCTTGTAAATAGCCATCCATCGGCTTGCTTGTGGCAAGAGGCCTTTTGAAAAATGGGAAATAAGTGTTTTTGTTTGTGCTTCTGTTATTTCAATGAGCAGCAACTGTATGTGTGGGCAGATGGAACAGTAAAAGCATTGTGGGAAGCCACTGGATTACCTTATTTGCAACGCTTATTTAAATAACACTCAATGGAGGTAACTACCACTTAATACAAACTCTCAACGTGATTAATATAACCTTCTTGCTTTATCATTTGCTTTCAGTCAACAACTTGCAGACATTCATTACTCGTTATTTGTTACTCTATGTTCATTAGAGAGGGGGAAAGAAGCCTTAATATCCTTATTTGTTAAAAGATGTGGCACACATTCTGAACTTAACAATAAATATGGTATGCCAGTTTAGAAACTGTAAACCCAGTTTTTGAAAAGTTTAGATATCTGGAATGTTCTGCAGTCTTATACATTCTCTCCAATGTGTTAGGTTCCTCCCAAATTTCCTGGTTTCCTATAACTACTTCATTCTGCTACTTAGAATGAAGATGCTGTCATCTTCAACAAATGGTTTGTAGGCTGACTTCAAACCATGGTTTACAGGCAAGGCATTAAACACAGTTTCTAAGAAAAAAGACTATTAGAGGGAAGGGTACAGAGAAAAACAGGCACTGAAAGGGACAAGTAACACAAGAGAAGAGCAGAACCACGAGTTAGTCAGCACACACACTGAAATCTCCAAACCACCGATTCCGATGATAACTGAACTTGCTGCATATCAAGAGACAGAATGAAAGTACTGAAAGTGTACATCAAACAGATGCCAATAAAGAGCAAAAACATTATTTGTACCAGCAGATGTGTCCTATCTACTGTATAAATGGAGAACTATTGCTGCCCAATACTGTACCTGAATGTTGACAACATGAAGGACAAAAGTCAAGATGTTTTACGAAGGACAAAAGACAAGATGTTTAACAAGATACCTTTTGTGCTCACTACCGCTCACTACAGGTCACAAAGTGATACCAAACAAGGACAAACCACAAAGTTGACTCATTTTTCATCAGTTAACCACTTCTCACCAGGGGCATTGCTAGTCCTAGGAGACTTGGGGCTATTGCCATTAACCAAATGCCAATAGCCCTGAGACTCCTGGGGCTAGCAATGCCTCAGCTTCTCAATCATACACAAAGCCATTGTGCAGGCTGCTTTCTGAGAACTTTGAATGGTAATGAATACAAGAAGATATCCTGTATACCATTCTGACTGCTGCCACTGGTGCTGCCAACTTTCAGGCTGTCCTTAGCTATGTAAAGTTTGGCCGTTTTTTCTGCTGGCAACACGGGCACAACATAGTGCAGCAATATCAGGCTGCTTCCTGGTGTTCTGAATCAGGGATACAGAAGCATAATGTCCCACATTCATAAATGAATCTTTCAAAGAATTTAAATGAAATAACTAGCATACAGAATGTATCAAACCTTTAGCTCCAATATTGTACAGTAACAGGGAACAATGTTTAGGAACAGCCTGCTTTATTTAAAGAGAGCCCACTGTTGATCATCAAGCATGGCCTGATGTGTCTACTCTCTCCAGTAAGAGACTGGCACCTTTTAATCTCTTCACAACTGGACCTCTCCGTTCTTGGAGAGGTCTGATCTACCTTCAGCTACATGATGGATTACTGTAACATGCTGTATGTGAGCTGCCTCTTGAAAGTGCTCAAAAACCTCAGCATATCCAAAATATAGCAGGCAGATTGCTAGCTAATATTGGTCACTGGATTACATAATCCTACCCACCCTAGTTACAGCAGCTCTACTGGCCATAATATGTTTCAGGGCAATTTTCAAAATGCTACTAACCTACAAAAGCCCTAAGCAGCTTGGTTCTAAGTCAGGGGTGCCCAAAAGGTAGATCTCCAGATGTTAATGGCCTACAACTTCCGGAAGCCTTCAGCACTAGTTGTGCTGCTTCAGCACTAGCTGTGCTGACAAGGGTTCCTGGGAGTTTTAGGCCAAAAACCTCTGGAGATCAACCTTTGGGCACCTCTGTTCTAAGCTATCTCAAGGACCACATCTCCCTTTATGAGATTGCCAAGGTTATTACGATCATCAGGGAAGGCATACATAATGCCTTCAGTGGGGACACAAGAGAGGACTTTGTTGCTGCTCCCAGATTTTAGAACTCCCACAGGCTGGATTCATATTTCTTGTCCCTCTACAAGCGGGCATATGCATTCAGACAAGGTTTCCCTCAGTGACAGGCTGCCTGAATGGGATATTTTCGTAAATGCATTGTTGTGCTTTAGTGCTTTGGGAGTATTTTCTGTGCTGCTTTTATTCACCCTTTTAGCGAGGTGTTTATTTTATCTTTCTTTAGTATAAGCATGCTCACTGATTTCAGCTTTACATATTGTATTATTTCAATGCGTAAGCCACTCTGAATTCTTTTTAAAAAACCAATCAAAATAATCAGAAAGAAAAATAAATGCTTTCTCTTTTAGTCACAAATATATGAGACAAGTTATGGGAATGCAGAATTCTCAATTTATGCCTGAAAATGTGTTTCAGTTGGACATGTGCTTGCCTGTGTTTATTACCTCAAGATGAGTCTGGGGCTTGTGTGCGGTTTTCACCCACTGGAAAAACTGTGAAAATTACATGTTATCTAAATAGACACACACACCCCTATTACACTAGTTTCAAACAAACATCAATTAATTTTAAAAAATACTGCCTTTCAACTAGCTAACTTACATCAACATTATATTTACAGTATTGTACTGTTTTTGCAAACTGATCATGCTATCTTAACCTCTTCCACTTCATATACCTGACTGCTATCAGTATTAATCCCACCACTTTATCTGGGTTTTTAAGCACAATCCTTTTCAAAATAAATAACTAAATCATCTGTTCCTCAAATCTCCTCAGCTGACATATTTTGTAACATACCCTTTCACTAACTTTGAAATGTAGCAACAATCTACATTTCACACCACTATTTCTTGGCTGCCTGGATGCCTTCATTTTCAATACCATATTCTTTAGGCCTCGAGGAAGTTCTTTGCCAGAAGCACTGAAAGCAGAACAGTTTTAAAGAAAGTCCTCAGAACTTGAAGAAAGTCTGCCTGTTCAGCAGCAGGTATAATTAAACTGTACACACATGCACACACCTTGGAACACCACACCCTTGAAATCCTAGATGCAGTACACACCTTTCATTCTTTCCTGTGGCATTTTGTCTTTATTATGATGGTTTTGTTAGACAGAAAGGCTGGGGTTCAATCTCCTGGTATCTTAATTTTGCTGAACTCACTTTCAAACACCAGGCTTTCAGACCAAGCCCCAGTAATCCTGTCTGGATCAACTGATTAGACAAGCATGCAGGTGTCATTAGTGAACACAACCAAGTAAGGAGGCGCCTAAATATTTCTGTGTTGACTTTACCATAAGCAAACCTTGAAAACTAGAACCAAACCTGTACATTCAGCACACTGTGGTTTTGTTCATCACAGACAGGGCACTCAAGCTCTACTTTTAACCCTCCTTGTTCATCCCTTCAGAATGAGTCTCTCCAAGAGACTTATAACTGAGAACCTTGGCATTTAGTTCCAAGGCCACCTCCATTCAAAACCCAAGATTCACAAAGGAAAGAGGTTCACTTCCACATTTTGGCTGAATACAGTTATGGACTTCCTACTGTCTGGATGATTTGGATGAAACTGGCACTCAGGTGCAATGCACATGTACTTGAGGCTCACATCAAGATGTGGAAGACTGAACTCATGCCTAACCTTAGATACACAAGGCAACTTCCTTGTTAGACTTGATGCCCATAAATCTCAAGTGAGTGAAATACCTACCTTTAGCCCCCAGCCTGGAATTCTTAACTCAATAGCAGCAATTCCCACTTCTCCCATGGGAAAACGTCTGGGCAACCCTAATCTTGATTCTTTTGCCAGTCTTATCACAGAAGGGCTAGGACAGTCGTTACGTGCCAAGCAAGCATCCTCCGTCCTGGCCACTGTTACTGGCTTTGGCAGCGTTCTGCCCTATAATTTACTTGGCGTATAATTTACACTACCCCACCCACCCACATCTAACCCGACGGGGCCAACATCCCAAGAATCACCGCCAGGGAAGAGTTACAAGGACAGACCCTAAACCACGCATACAGCCCGATGGCACGTAGGTTCATTTACGTGGACATCGATCCCACTGGATTCAATGGAGTCTGTTTCCCTGCTACTACTAGACACTCGTGAGTGAGTGAGTCAGTCAGTCAGTGAGTGAGTGAGTGAGTGAGTGTGTGTGTGTGTGAGATAGAGAGTGAGTGAGTGAGTG
>JAIOUR011742478.1:0-11065 GCA_020711275.1 Calotes versicolor
CTTACATTATTTTCTTGGTCAGCTGAGCTGATGGAGCATCGTACCTTCATGAACACTGGTAGATGAAAGAATGTGGGGATCATTACTATCTCCTGTTATTTCTCTCTGTCATTGGTAGGGACTCCATCTTGTCTTGCCCATGATTCTTGTATGGTTTTTCAGATATCACATGCAGATACTTCCTTCACAAGAATATGGGGTATATACCTAATGACTGAAACATAGAGAAAGTAACAGGTTTATTTATTCAGTATCTGGAGAGATATTGATTATTGAGATGCTGTTCTGTCATCAACATGATCCAAATGGATTTCACCCTTTGCTTCACTCTGGTGGTTGGAGACATAAATATTTAGCAGATCCAACATTATCTTTTTATGTTCCTCCTCTGTAATGTTAAATAAAGTGCTCACTTTACATTTTAAGAAACAAATGTTTGTCTTTCTGTAGCTATTTGTGAATAAGGTTTTGTCCTCCGCATCTGCCAACGCAGCTTCCCTTCCTTTCCCTTCCCGTAGTAAGCATCACTCAGGAATTAAAATCCACCCACCGATGTAAAGACAGATCACATACAGTCAAGTGGTTGTATAATTTCACTAGATGGCCAGGGAAGTTATTTTCTGAAAAGAGCTGTGAGATTATACAATACAAGCACATTATTTGATGTTCTTTTGCCATATCCAGGTGAAATCTCTCTGTCACTCACTAGAAGCCAACTCCTCTGAAGCTCTCTAGAAACATGGTGAATGATCAGTCCCCTTTTTTTGGAAAAGTGCAAATCAAATTCACAATATTTAAAACTAATGATCAGTCCCATTTTTTGGAAAAGGGCAAATCAAATTCACAATATTTAAAACTATGTTTGTGTTTTGTAAATTGGAATGTTGCTATTAGGAAGATGTAAGGACACCAAGTTTCAATACTTTTCTTCCTAACACTACTGATTCCATATTGAGACTTGTGGGACCCTGACTTTAGTACAGTACTGTATTCACCTAAGAAGGGTGATGGAAAAAACATAGATTTCAGAACTGAACTATATCTGTCAGTGTATGTGTATGTTAGAATCCTTGAGCTACTCTGTTGCATATATGTGCATAGACAAACACAGTTTGTATGGAACTCCAAAAATCCCAGTGCTTTAACAGTCGTATGTTTTCATTTTTATTTGGCCATGAAGAAAAAATATATATACAAGTGTTCTGCTTCTATACTATAGCACTTAAAGTGTTCTCTGAGCGGTTTACAATTGAATAATGCAGGCTACACACTGCTCACCCCCAGCAAGCTGGGTACTCATTTAACCGATCTCGGAAGGATGGAAAGCTGAGTCAACCTTGAGCTGGCTAAGCCTGGGAATTGAACCCCAGGTCATGAATACAGTTCTAGCTGCAGTTCAGCATTTAACTTCTGCACCACGAGGCTCCTGTATAAGCCATGTTCTGGCATTTCTGGACTACAGAAGTGGCACAGGAAGATGTGGAGCTGTGGGGTCCTATCCCCAAGGGTGCACATTTTCTCCTGATATGTCAAATGGTAACTATTGTAATAGTGGACCTTTTGTCGGTCCACTGAAGTTCTCTGTGCAGTTCTGAACTCTCTTTCTAAAATATTAAAGAGAGCCATTCTAAAATATTAAAGAGAGCCAAAATAGATACAAATGGCTCCTGGATCTCACTCCAGCATTCACTGTCTTCACAAGAGGGTCTATAAAGTATCTCCTTCAAAGGTGAGGCTAAATATGCAACCATACTGCAGTATATCCATTTTGCTGCTGTATGCAAAAGTATCACATGAAGTGTACTGTATTAGTGCTATTTCTGTATATCTGACAAAAGCTGTAGATTAGTTATTTTCTCCTTTGTATGTATGTATACCCATGTTGTAAGAAAAAGGATAAGACTTCCCTGGTTTATTAGGGTGAGAAATGACTTTCCAAATGATCTTTGTTACTGATGAGCTGCTTTTACCCTGGTATGTTTAGTGCTAAATAAGTCATATTCTAGCATGCAGAAAGAACAGAATATTGAGTGATGCCAGAGGATGGTGCTTTAAAAATATGTTGTTACAGTCTTTCTAACTTGGAATGAATTAAATATTTAAACCAAGTTCGGGATTTTGAAAATGTTTAAGTGATGCTGGAGAGTGTTTGTTTCTGGGGTTTTTAGGTAAAAAGGCTGAGAATTCATAAGCATTCTCCAATATTTATAGAAGCTGACCCTTTCTTTGTAAGTGCTATTAGGTGGTGTATATGCTTGGTGCTGATGAAGTTATCGAGTCAGTCACATTTTGCTTTTTTTCAAGGTAGGAACATTATTTGCACAACACCATTTTATGTTTTTCTACAAGCTTTATTTTCTTATTGATTCTATGCATAAAATTCAAAAATTCCCAAGATTACTGGAAACATGTAATGTGGAAATTACAGGTACTCTTACTTCATCTTATGAAAGTAATTCTTACAACTATAGGGGGGTGGGAATTAAAATTACTGTTAAATTATGTGAAAATAATCCACTTTTCTTACAAGTATGGAAAGCTACAAACAAAAGCGCAGTCAAAATATAAAGACACATCTTAGGTTGTAGGCAAATATTTAAGTCATGATTCATTCCAAAATGCAGGAACATAAAAATATAGTAGAAATATACTCTAAATTAAGAATAAAAAAGAACAAGAAAATATTTTAATTACTTAAAAATGCACAATAAAAACAGAGTGTGCATCTTTTAAATTAGCAAAGTCCTTAAAAATAAAAATATTGTACATGCAAGTAAAATATAATTAAAAAATCAATTACCACCATGCAGACACAAGCATCAGTGATCACACCACACAACACGACATCCATCAACCACAGAGATAGATCATTCCCCACTTATCACAGTGAAACCCTAAATCTATGGAGGGAAATCCATTATTTCCTTATCTGTGTGTGTTGCCGCTTCTGGTAATGAAGCTCTCAGTTGTTCCAAGTCTTCTACTTTCTTTGATAAGAGTAGCACTTTTTATATTTATAGTATCTAGATGATTTAGTTCATTAAAGTAAGCAAATACATATCCACACACTTGGCTGACAACTATTATAGTACACAAAATGGAAATTTGGCCTGGTCTGTTTTGCAGAAAATATTGTTAAGTTTGTCTGGAAAGCAAGACTAGTTTTGCCATTAAATTGGAGTTCCACTGTTTCTTGATTGGCTTCTCTCAATCAGAAAAACATATGCATTTTGTATGGGTTGCAACGTGCTTTGACAATCACGTGGAGCCAGTGACCTTTTTACATATATACTAAAGTAGCCTTTAATGGCTTTGCATTGCTTTTAAAGCTCTGTTTTATGATTGCATAATAGTTCCAGGATTATACTTCTTAAACTTCCCCTTAATTGTTTTAACACTTGATTTATAAAACATTCCATACTTTGTCACACATGCTGTGGAACCTCCTTCTCTTTGTGTTGCAGCAAGGCACCAAAGGGCGTTTTAAAGTGGATCCTATATGGAGGGAGATAGGATCCACTTTACAATGCCCTGATTCCACCCCCAGCCTTTTAAACCCTTCCCCTCACCTTCGGAAGGTGGGAGGAAGGGTTTTTAAAGTCCCTGCACTTGTGGGGAATTTAAAATGCCATTCCCCACCTTTCTGGGTTGCAGGAAGGCAGGAAATAGCCGTTTACAAGTCTCCCGGACTTCGGAGAAATCAGCTCTTTAGCTCTAAACAGCTGATTCCTCCAAAGTCCTCCGAAGTCGGGGAGACTTGTAAACACTATTCCCCGCCTTTCTGGGCTGCAGAAAGGCAGGGAATAGCATTTAAAAGTCACCCCGACTTCAGAGGACTTCGGAGGAATCAGCTGTTTAGCGCTAAACAGCTGATTTCTCCGAAGTCAGGGAGACTTGTAAATGGCTATTCCCTGCTTTCTGGGCTGCAGGAGGTGGGGGGTGAAGTGTTCAGCCCCTTGCCCGCTCCCAGGTGGGAGGCAGGGTGCTTGGGCCCCACCACCACCCTATAAGACGCACCAACTTTTCACCCTCAGTTTTGGGGAAGAAAAAGTGTGTCTTATAGGGCAAAAATACGGTAAATAGATTCTTTTCTATTTTCTTTTGGAAGGGTGGAAAGCGAGGGAGTGACTAGTGGTTTTCCATAGGAATCTATTGGAAACCAATTAATCCAGGAACTGGTTAATCGGTTTCTAATGTATTCCTATGGGAAACTGCTGCTGGGCTCCCCTGGGTCAAGCAATGGCAGCACAGCTGGGCCTGGGGAGGAAGAAAACAAGGGAATTTTTTTTCTTTGATTTCCTCCTCCAAAATTAGGGAGCGTCCTATGGGCAGGAGCGTCTTATAGGGCAAAAAATATGGTATGTATTTCAAAGTACCAGTATTGCAATTAAACCTGAATACTGAAATTTTAATTTAGAAAAAATAACTCATACAGCTATCTGAACTAATTATCATATTTTGCCTTAAAAGTAACAATGACAGTTTTGATTGAGAAAAAAAATTTAATAGTGAATGAAAAGAAATTATAGTAATACATTGTACCCATAGTCTGAAGCCAGATAATTTAGACAACATTCTTAAATAATTATGTGCATGCATTTTTGGATAACAGATACTTAACTTTTAATATGAATATACCAGCCAACAAATCATCATTTAAATATATCCAAAGTTAGGCTTTGATTGATTCATAAGATTAATTCAGGATTTATCTACTCATTCACATTTTATTAGTTTCAATTTTAGAGCTTGAGTGTCCACAGAGAAGGCTCAGTGTGCCGCTTTGGGCACCCGTGCCGTAGGTTCGCCATCACTGGCCTAAGACCTCCTGGTGTTGTCTGTTAAGTTCTCACACTGCCCTGTTACAAATGTACAGATACCAGTTTCTATAACAGTGATAGCGAACCTGTGGCACGGGTGCCCAAAGCAGCATGCCGAACTTTCTCTGTGGGTACTCAAGCTCTAAAATTGAAACTAATAAAATGTGAATGAATAGATAAAGCCTGAATTAATCATACAATTAAATCAAAGCCTAACTTTGGATGGATTCAAATGATGGCTTGTTTGCTGATGTATTCATATTACAAGTTGAGTATCTGTTATACAAAAATAACAGGAGGACAGCTGATGCCGGGAAGCATTGAAATGGATTTATCCGTTTCCAGTACATTCCTATGGGAACGGCTTTTTCGACTCACAAATTTTTGTAAGTTGAGGTCCCACTGTATCTTCCTCTTTCAACGTATGTGGCTAAACAGAAGAACAGGTACAATATAAAGTATTTCTTCAGTACAGTTCAATGCTGCCGTTGTCATCAGTACTTATATTTCATTGTCTAGCACAGTGGTAGGCAACCTGTGGCTCTCCAGATGTTTTGGACAGCAACTCCCAGAAGCCCTCTCCAGCAGAGCTAGTGGAGAAGGCTTCTGGGAGATTGAGTCCTAAACATCTGGAGAGCCACAGGTTGCCTACCACTGGTCTAGCATAAATATACATGGACAAATGTGAAAGTCCCAATTTTCTTGTAGTGATGTTGTTTTGGGGTCAGAAAACCTCTGATTTCATTTTTCTTTGTGTTTCTGAAAATTCTGTATTGAGTTCTGTATTGAATTTCTGCCCCCGTTTCAACTAGTCCTTTTTTTCTCCTTTTCTTGCCTGGTGGGATCTAAAGCACATTCCATTCAATCCCAAAAATATGTGTTCTCTAATGTTCACATATATATTCATTTATTGAAATTAAGAAATAAAGATCTCAGTGGTAGTTGGAAAACATCTTGTTCTCTGTTGAAATCATTATGCAGCCAGGGCTGTGGGAGAAAATATTTATGCTGTGGCCTAGAGCTTGGACAAACCTCATAGTTTCTTGGCTGGAGTTTGGGACTTTCTAGCTTCACAGACTGATACTAGCTTAGGTTAGATATGTATGTGTCGTATGTGTGTGAGAGTGCCCTCTGCCCCTCATAAAGGAGTGACAGGGAGAGACCCTGCTGTGATTTCTTTCATGTTTATCAAACTAGCTGTCAATCTATCATCACATGAGTAACCCCACTACTTTTACAGCTTGTGAAACAGAAACATAAAATGGCTGTTGAGAGATTACATGCTAGGAATCAAGATGTTGATTTCCTTATACTGTATACAGTAGAATCCTTATGATCCAGTAGAATTAAATTTAGAGATGCAAAGTATATAGACTGACATAACCCCATCACGATAAGAAAAAAGAAACATTGGTAGAGAATGGGCAGCTATAACAATATTTGCAACAATGGATAAAAATGAACAAAATCTGCCTCTTTCCCCGCCCAACAAACTTGTGCCAACAAACCGCAAAGCTCCGTATGATCTCTCCTAGTGCTCCTAGGCATTTGTTTCAAAAGCAAAAGCAGTCAGAATAATGGTCTTGGAAAAGAGGTTAAACAACAGAAGGTGTTGTGGTAGCCAATACATCTGTTTCAGAAGATCTTATAATCAGTGTATTAGTCTCCCGGAATGGGAAGGAATTGTGCCCATGATTCCCATTTGGGACTATTCTGATTTCTCACTCAGCTAGGAAATTAATGGCCAAAACTCTGTTTGGCAGGACCTGTCTGCATAAAGAGAATGACATCATTGGCAGTTTCCTTTTAAGATTTTGGGGTGTATGTGATTTTGTTGCATACTGTGCACACACTGAAATGGCAAGCAGAAACGTTTAATCAGTGGAAAACTAATGATGTCATTCCGGGTGCAAAGGTGGACCTCCATAACATGACTTCAGCCATTATTTGAGAAGAGAGTTCTCAGCAGAAAGCATTATGCAGAAACACATTTCATGTAATCTATGTTTTAAGAGGGGTGCAAGGAAACATGGCAAGGAAGTGTAGTCATGGATTTCTAGAGAAGGGGCTATTTGGTTTGTCTTGCTTGTATTTATTCTGATTCTTGCCTCCCGAAGTGTACTTGTGTGGGATATGTACTCAACACAAATGCTGCCTGTGTACTGTCTTCACTAATTGGACTGGATTTATGGCCCACTTCTCATAAAGTGCCCCAAGCAGCCATTGCTGCTGTTCTATTAAAAAGCAGAGAGGAAATCCCTTTCTAAGCAGCTTCCGTTGGACAGGATTTTCTCATGGGGCAAGTGGGGGGGGGGTATGTTACATTTAGACTGTTCCATAAAGCGTTTTATTGAATTGTGACCCATTAACCTGGCTTTAATTAAAATCCTTCTCAAATTTACTGCTCTTTGGAGGTCTGATTTTTTTTCCATTGCAGCACATGCAACGTGTGCGGATATTCTTGTTGGGAGACAAATTCTGAGCTGGTATTCAGCAATGAAGAGTCCTGGAGAGCAGACATTTTTCTCAGTATATTAAATAAGACCATAGCAGTAGTTCCATCTGTGTTCACCACTGGTGTACCTGTATGTGAATTCATTTCTATTACAACCAGGAAGAGCAAATGGAATCTTCTTTCCATTGGAAAAAAAAAACTGGACTTGGATGATTTTTCCCAGTCGGTCTTTTTCTTTTTTCTTTTCAGATTAGCTGACTAAAAATCCTTATTAATGAAGTTGCGGAAAATGAATTGCCCAAGCCTTCACTCCAAAATTTATGTGGGGGGAGATAGATACATTTTGACAGATCAAGTAAATCCAACCATGTCTCCACGAGTCCACTAGGCTTTTTATTAATTTTCTTGAATCAAGAAGCCTGATTATTGACTCCTCTATCAAGATTTTCCTTTTATATAGACTGCAGCTGCAACCAAATGGCCAGCAATACTATCTCAGCTGCACAGGACTGATGCGGCACTTTGTGGGCATGTTGGATGTGCAGCTTAGAGAGAACACTGAATAAGGATGAATGAACAGAAGCATTTATGCAAAATATTTTGGCTTTTGCCTTCTACAGTTGGTCTGATAAAAGTATGATGCTTCCCAGGTGGCTGGTACAGAATGAGACGACAGGGTAGTTAAATGTAAATGAATGATGTCACAGGTTGTCTTCTAGATGCAGTCCATGAGGTGTGAAGGTAGCCAGTGTATAAGAAATTCCCCTTCTTTTCCAATGTTTTTGGATTTGATATCTCTATTCCAACTATTAAATACTCAAATACAAGTCAAATAGACCATAATGTTGCGAGTTAAATGTGTCTCTAGACCAGTGGTTCTCAACCATCCTAATGCCATGATCCTTTAATACAGTCCCTCATGTTGTGGTGATCCCCAACCATAAAATTATTTTCATTGCTACTTTTATTAGGTCAGTGGCCTTTTAAATAATATTCAAACTGAATTAAAAGACTAAAAATAATAAATATCAAAAATAATAAATACCAGAATTACGTGTTTTTACCCCCTTCTCCCACATTTGGGAGGAGCCCCTCAGGAGAACCAGGCAATAAAATCCCCTTCCAGGGACCCCTGTGAAAAGGTCGTTTGACCCACCCCCCAAAGGGGTTCCAAACCTTGGATTGAGAAACGCTGGTCTAGACACTGGTTGTTCCAACCTCTTAGTCAATATGGCAGACATGATTTCTAAATCTTGTACATAGCCCTGTTGTTTTGATTACATACTGCAAAAATCAAGAAAAAGAAAGGAAAAAGGAAAAAAACAGTTAAACATGGCATGGGTGTACGCCTGGGGGGCGGTGGGATTCAGTAACCTGGGCAGCAGCATGCATTTGCATGCAAGTATATGGGAATGCATGGTGCTGTCCAGGGTGCTGAATAAAAAAAAAACCCACTGCGTACGCCCAGGAAACATGGTGCTCATGGACTGTCCCATAGCGCCGAAAGCACTCTATGCAGTTTACAGTTAATTACAGTGCCTGCTCTCCACAAGGTGTGTACTCAGTTTACTAACCTTGGAAGCCTGGAAGCCTTAATGAACCTCGAGCTGACTACCTGGGATTGAATCGGGGTAGCGAGTGGAATTTGGCTGCAGTACAGCAGTTTATCCACTGTGCCATGCGGCTCTTTGCTGCACATGTCATCCTGGCTGCCTGCACCCAATGAAATAAATTATGTTGAGTGGCTTACAGGTTTTGTCTAATATAGGTTTTCTGTCAGTCACCATTCTAGTAAAAGTGACTGTCTCCCCAAACAGCAGTGGTCTTCAAACTGCCCTCCCCTCCCCTGATGTACCTGGATTCAAACTCCCAGAAGCCCTTGCCACTAGCTGTGCTGGCAAGAGTTTCTGGGAGTTGCAGTCCAAGAAAACCTGGAGGGCCGAGTTGGAGGACCACTGTTATACACCATGGGGATTCAGAAGGGTGGGATTCAAGGTTGCTGATTCATAGTTTGGGGATAAATGCTGCAAGCAAGCCTTGGAGATTTGGTGGCTGACAGAAAGCTAGCACAGCAGGCTTTCTGATGGTTTCTGCAAGATGCTTCAAGTTTGTTAACAATGGATAGCTTTCTTTAATTGCCTTGCTATAATTTGGAGATGCTGGATGGAAATTCACCATAAAAGGAATGTGTCATTCCCTGCCCGATTCATAATTCTGGTGGAAAACATTCCTCCTTGAACAGAAAGTAACTCCTTTAATGTTGTCAGTGATAATCAGAGGATTATAAAGCAGGTGTTTCTTGAATTCATGTGCTTTTAAGAATGCAGTGGTACCTCTCTTAATGTTTCCTTATTGCAACGTCGAATTCGCATAACGAAGTCAGGGTTGTTCTTGCACCCTGCCACCGTTTGCAAACAAAAACCTCCGTTCACAAACAATGCCTGCGGTTTGTGAACATTTTGTTCACAAATGGGGGCATTGGGTCCACAACCTCTGGTTGTGGATTGCGCAGTAGCGCGGTTCGTACAATGTCGTGTCTATGGAGCCGCTCCATTTGCAGCGATCGAGGGATGCATTAAATATGTTACAATAAGTACCACTGTATTTCCCCACTGTGGTAGAAATGCATCTGATTCTAAGAACTAAGCTGTATATAATATTTCTCCAAGTGTTTTGTGCTACAACTCTAACAGTCCTTTATTATTGGCAATAGAGGCTAGGGATTTTTGCAGTCCAAGACATCTGGAGTGCCAAAGGTTCACTGCCCCTAGCCTAGATGGTTCAGGGAGTGAGTTATCTTGACTGCAGTGCCTAAAGCTGGAAGTTCAATTCCCTGCTATGCCTCCTAGAGAAAGAGCCATCCTGTGTAGTCTTGGGAAGCTGTCCAGTCCCACGATGGCTCCAGAAGAAAGGCATGGGAAAACAGTTCTGTCTAGTCTGTACCAAGAAAACCATGCAGAGTTGCCTTAAGTCAGAATTGACTTTACAGCACACAGTTATTTCCAAGGTAGAAGGATTTTCATCTTGGAAATAACTCATATTTGCAGCACCATTGAGCTTGTTATAAAAGTCAATGACAGTTTTGTTGTTTTTAAGGTCACAAGGTCATCAAGGAAAGAGAGGTGTTTTTTATGGTGTTACTAAATATAAATTTGTGTGATTAACATAATTAAGGCATGGTTTAAAATTCTCTAGGCCATATTTTACTTTCACCCAGACTTGAAATGTATCATCAATGTCACCATCATATAAGATGTTTTTCAATTTTATAATGTTTTCTTACAGTTTGTACATAAACAGATTTGCACAACAATGTGTTTACTGCAAGTGCCTGTTGCAGTACCTTTCAGTTGTATGTTGTGCTTTCCTCCATTAAATATAAAATTATCACATTACAACTACTGCTGCCAAACTGGTAACTATCTGTGTGGGAGATTAGGATTGCTAGTGTTAAATAAACAATTTACAGCTTGACATGCTATAGAATTGACATGGGTTTAATAAATATGGCAAATTGACTGCTTATTTAAAGACAATTTTGAATAGGAAATGATTGGTGGTTTTTTTTTTACATAGGATGGGAGTTTTTCTAAGGGCAGTTCAATATATAGAGAGGTCCTCTCAGAAGCTGTGTTATTACTTGAACCACTAGTGCAGGGGTGGCGAACCTGTGGCTCTCCAGATGTTTAGGACTCAAACTCCCAGAAGCCTTCTCCACTAGCTCTGCTGGAGAGGGCTTCTGGGAGTTGCTGTCAAAAACATCTGGAGAGCCACAGGTTCGCCACCCCTG
>JAIOUR011743588.1:0-11063 GCA_020711275.1 Calotes versicolor
GGAGGGATCATAGGAGAAATACTAAGTAATACAATTAAAGGCAATTAACGTCTATTTTTTAAAAAGCTATCCTGGCTCAGATTTATTTTATTCTCTGCACACAAATGACACATACACATAAATCCTCTCTATCTCTCTGTCTGTCCACTTACAGATCATCATAGCGTGGGAAAGACGCACACTGCTGGTATCTAACCTGGGGATTTATGCTGCAAATCTGATTAACTCCATATGATGGACGTTCCCACTTGGAAGGAAATGGAGGTGGCACTGGTTAGTTTTGACAACACTGACGAGATAGTGGAAGAACCCTGTTTTTCAAATGACCTCACAGCAGCTGGTCAGTCGCAAAAGGGGCCCAGCTGTGCCACCCTCCTGTCTAACTGGAAGATCCTCATTAACAGTGAGAGCACCAACAATGAGACCATATTCTCCAAATTGTCTGCTGAGTTCTGCGAACAGCTGGGGTCAGAGAATGTGGGCATGGACGAAGGTGACCAAAGAATCATCATCAATATTGCCGGACTGAGGTTTGAGACACAGCTCAAGACTCTTAATCAATTTCCAGAGACTTTGCTTGGAGACCCTGAGAAGAGGATACATTATTTTGATTCAATGAGGAATGAGTATTTCTTTGACAGGAACAGACCAAGTTTCGATGGGATATTGTACTACTATCAATCCGGAGGGAAAATCCGGCGCCCAGCCAATGTTCCTATAGATGTCTTTGCTGATGAGATCATTTTCTATGAGCTGGGCGAAGAAGCCATGGATCAATTCAGGGAGGATGAAGGCTTTATTAAGGACCCCGTTACTCTTTTGCCAACTAATGATTTTCACAGACAGTTCTGGCTGCTGTTTGAATACCCTGAAAGCTCCAGTGCAGCCAGAGGTGTGGCTTTGGTTTCAGTCCTGGTGATTGTCATCTCTATTATCATTTTCTGCGTGGAGACCTTACCTGAGTTCAGGGACGAAAGAGAGATCAAGGGCATAAAGGAAGAAGCTAACAATCTGACTGACGCCATCCTGGTTTCTAATACTTTCACAGATCCATTCTTTGTCATTGAAACTGCTTGCATCATCTGGTTCTCCTTTGAGCTGTTTGTTAGATTCATTGTTTGTCCCAGCAAGGCTGAATTCTTCAAGAACATCATGAACATCATTGATATCGTCTCCATCATTCCTTATTTTGTGACCGTCATCACGGAGCTGATCCAACACAGTGAATTAAATGGTCAACAGAACATGTCCTTGGCCATCCTCCGGATTATCCGCCTGGTCAGGGTCTTCCGTATCTTCAAGCTTTCCAGGCATTCCAAGGGACTACAAATCCTCGGACAGACCCTTAAGGCCAGCATGAGGGAACTGGGCTTGCTTATCTTTTTCCTTTTCATTGGGGTCATATTGTTTTCCAGTGCCATCTACTTTGCGGAGGTGGATGAGCCACAGTCACATTTCTCCAGCATACCTGATGGCTTCTGGTGGGCTGTGGTTACCATGACGACTGTTGGCTATGGAGACATGTGCCCTACCACCCTGGGGGGAAAGATAGTGGGAACTCTGTGTGCTATTGCTGGTGTGCTCACCATTGCACTCCCTGTGCCAGTCATTGTGTCCAACTTTAACTATTTCTACCACAGGGAGACCGAGAATGAAGAGAGACAAATATTACCCAGGGAGGTAGAGAAAATATTATCCAGTGTGATTACAAGGCATGAGAGTATGGAATCCCTGAGCAACACAAATGAAAACTATTCTCAAGACAAGGCAAAAAAAGTATTGACCAATCCCAGAAGCTAGACATTTTGAGTGCTCTGAGGGGCTCTAGCTAAACTGACTGCTATGACTTCTCCACACTGCGTAGCTTTCCATCTCTCTCTTTTTTTAAAAAAAAGACATTCATTTTGGAATTTCAGCCTCTCATTTTTGCTATCTGATTTCTTGTGGCTTTTCAAATAAACAGATGATTTCTTATCTCTCTTCCTGACCCCCTGTCTCTTTTTATAATCAAATTCTATGTTTTTGGAATGTTGTACTTTGTTTCTCTGTTTTGTCATGAATACCTATTTTCTAATATTTATGAGCAGTGTTTGATTTCTTGGTTGTTGTTTTTTTAAAGGACAGAGGTCCCCCACTCCACCCCCAAGATACGTATTTGATTGTACACTATTTGGGTGCTATAATACAAATAGATTTATGACCTGCAAATTACACTCAGGGGTGAGCCTTGTTTTAATCACTCATAGTCCACAGAAAAACAAAACAAACGTGTGCCAAAATAGAGTTGATAGCAACAGCTCCCTGCAACAGGAAACACCTCTTTAGTAAAACATGGCCTTCTGTATTTCCTGCTAGCCTGCCTCTGTTACTTATTAGTGGCACTTAGAAGGCACTCTGCAAATACTTGTAAGATATTTCAGTTTCAGTTATGTTCCTGTTGTTATATGGTAATAAATAACGGCGTTATTGTGAAAATGCCATGCCATTATTGCACTTGGCAAAAACTGGCTATTTCACCCAGAGAATAATTTTTGCACATTCTAAAGTGAAAGTATAAATGTTTTCTTTATGGCTGGAAATAAGAAACAGGACTCAAAAATAGGAATGAGGATTTAAAAGTACAATTGTTCAATTAAAATAATGTTGCATATATACCATATATACTGTATATATATATATATATATATAATCCCTTGATACATTATGAGTCATTTTGTAATTATGATGTAAGCAGAAACTTCTGAGAAAACAGCCAGCTGCAAAATTGTTTCACAGTTATACAATTGCTAGTTAACCAAGATTTTACATTCTTTGGATTTTCTGCCCACTCCCCTTTATGAAATAGACAATTATATCAGTATTCATGATATTAACATATATCTGTGAAACTGGATGGCTAAATTCAGGTTTTGTAAAACAGTGCAAATCTGCAAGGTAATGATAAAATATGCATCAGCAAAAAGCGTATCATAACGTAACAGTGACATTTGTATTTAGCATGTTTCAAAACCGAATCTATATCCAGGATAGAGAAGCAGAAGCAGGAAAGATGTATAAAATTAGAATACAGCTACAATTTCAGTGAAACTGGACCAGACTCAACTAATTCCAGTGGGACTGACTTCCTGAGTATTGGTTTGCACCGTTATCCAGATTAATGGAGTAGAATCCACTGTGCAGATTCCAGGTGTAAATTATATGTAGTATACTGTATTCTACTATATAAATATTTGGCCATGTAGGCCTTCTTTTTGAAAAAAAGATATCCTGCTTTAATCAATTAAAGAGGAAGAAATTGGTAGAATCCAATTGCCAGGTCCATTTCTCTTGTTTTATGTATGGATATTTTTCTTCAACATCTCTAGCTATAGTTTTGTTCTGATGTTCCTAACTTCTCACCCATTTCTAGCCTCTCTCTTGCTGCTTCTCCCACCTGTTTTCATCTGTACTCCTTGCCACTGCACTGAGCTTATTTTCCAAACTCACATGGCCCTGCCTTCCACGACAGAAGTCCTATACTGTACATTGTTACCTGGTCAAACAAACAACAGTATACTCAATGAGAGTTACTGTATTTTTTGCCCTATAAGACTCACTTTTTCCCTTCTCAAAAGTAGGGGGAAATGTCAGTGCGTCTTATAGGGTGAAGGTAAAAAAAAACTAGCCCTCCTGGTCCCCACAAAAGAAAAGAAAAAAATCCATTCTGAAAGGGGGCCATTTTCCTACCTCTTTTCACCATGCACTCAGCAATGCTTCAAGAAGGAAGTGATGTCAAGTATAAATGGATTCTTTTCTATTTTCTGTTTTTCCCCCTTTTCTTTTGGAAGGGTGGAAAACAGGGCAGTGAGCAGTGGTTTTCCACAGGAATCTATTGGAAACCAATTATTCCAGGAACTGATTAATTGGCTTCCAGTGTATTCCTATGGGAAACTGCTGCTGGGCTCCCCTGGGTCCAGTGACGGCAGCACAGCTGGACCTGAGGAGGAGGAAAACAAGGGGGGGGGAATTTTCTTTGTTTTCCTCCTCCAAAATTAGGGAGCGTCCTATGGGCTGGAGCGTCTTATAGGGCAAAAAATACTGTGACTTTTGATTAGACATATACAAGATTGCACTGCCTGTCAGTCACAGACCCTTTCCCTCTGATAGATGCTTGTTGCTTTACATTTCATTCCACTTTTGGTCTTCCTCTTTTGCTACTACATTTCATGTGTTTCCCGTAAATGTGCACTCATTTCTTGCAAGAACTGTAAGCATGTGACATCTGGCTAAACTAATCGTGCAAAAGCATATAATAGCTTTTGTGGTCCTCATCATTTGGGACAGTGATTTGGAACAGATCCTTTATTAGAGAAATAGTAAAGCGACTGGTCTCGCGCTATCTTTGCCTCTGGTCAAATAGACAAAGACTTTCCCTCGAATTTTATAAGAGCAGCTAAAATTTGGAACCATTGGCTTTTGAATATTAGGAGTATATTTCCCTTTTTTTCCACACAAGGGACTTCCTGCTGAATGTAGTCAAATATATAAGCATTGCAGAACCAGTGAGGATGTGAGCCCACTCAAAAACTTGCTTGGGGATGAAAGTTCAGGAAATGAGTGTTTTCTTCTATTAGGTTTCTATACTTCTGCCTTCTCCTTGCTTTCACAGATGTACAGAGGAGGAAGGCAGTGAAACATTTCCCACCGGGACTCCTAAATGTATTTATTATTTTAGCATGCCCAGACACATTGTCTCTGTGAGCTATGCATATAAATTATCCCAATAAACTATTCATTTTGGGTATTACCCTTCCCTCATCATAGGGGAAAAATCTTGTTCATCCTAAGGCTATGTTTACTCTCTTCGACATCAGTCTAATATACACAGCCTGCTTTAATGCAGCCTGTCTTGACACAGCTCCTATTGATGTAGCAGCTGGGTTGCATAAAGAACTCCTTCAAATTTTGCATATGCTTACTCTTCCCTTGCTCGTATGGTGCATAGCCATTTTCATGCATGAGATCAAACTGTTTTGGGGGAAATAAACTCAATCCTTAAGCAGCTTCTAGCACATTCCTACAGTATAGTATAAAAAACGAAATCCAGCCCTTGATGCTAGCTGCGAGTGATCTCATGGCAGCCATTACATGTCCAATGAGTATGTGAACTGGCTTTGGGACAGAAGTTACAGGGAAGGAGGAGGAGGAGTACAGGTTCCTATCTGAAGGACTGGATATTCCTCTAGTCCTGAAGTGTGAGCCTGGAAAACGATGCAGGAGACTGGAACCTGCAGGTACATCTTAGGCTGTTCTCAGAAAAGAAAACTTGCTGATGGTTCAGGTTCTTAAATCACCAGGGTTCACCTGGGGTATGGGCTCTGTCTTCATAGTCTGCTTTTATTTCCCACTATAAGCAGAAAACATCTCCGTTCCATATGAGAGCATTTTTTTTCCTCTGGGAAGCCAGTTCTTCCCCTCCCAGTTGCTATGACAACCATGAGAAGGTCAATTAGAGAACGTTGTGTATCAAGGGATTAACCCTCAGATTTTAGCATTCTGGCTGATAGATAAACAGGTTTTCCTTATTTATTTTTTTATGAGTTGATTGTCCTAGTAACTGACTGTGCTCAATAAGGGAGAAAAGGGGAAAGTTTGCCGTACAACTTTTACGTTGCATTGTTTTATAATTGAACCATTCAGACTATTTAACCGTTTCCTAAATTTCAAAATGTACAATTGAGGTTTTTCTGAGGAGGAGAAAAAAATCCTCATTGTCTCTATGCCAATTTTGTATTGAAACCAAATATATAAAGGTCAGATTAACGCTGAAGGCTGAATGAAAGTCTTTGACACCAAGGCTTGCCAAAGCATTGCCCCCTTTGCTATTTTTGGATCATCATGAATTGATTTAAACTGCTGTTTTGATTATAGAATTACAGAAGTGGACAAGTCCTGATCAAATCCCATCACTAGCCAGCTAGAAAGACACTGCACGTTTATGTCATTTACATAACAGAATGTAGTTACATTAATGGGTCCAGAGAAGTATCTTTCTAAGCCTTAAATAGAAATGATGTGCCTCATTTTTCAGAAACAGAATTTCTTTGACATCCCCTCCCCTGCTTTGAAAGATTAGGCAGCATTTACTAGCTTAGTGTACAATAGACTGAGTCCTTCACTTACAGGCTCACCACCAAGTGTTAATGATATGGAGTAGTTAAACCACGTGGTTAAGGATGGCATTGATGGTGGTTAAGGATGGTATAGACATTTGCTCCATACAATAGGCCAAAATAAGACAACTGCTTAAAACACAGATGATGGCAGCCTCCAAGTCTCCTTCCCAAGATGCTTGCTTGCTCTTTCCTTTTCTTCGAACACTGATCTTCTGACCTCATGCAATGTGGATGGTATATCTCACTGCTAGTGTTGGAATATGATTCAACTGCCAATCCAATCAGTTTCTGCACACTGAATGAAGCCACAAGGAGCAGAAGTTCTTATCCTTTGTTTCAGGTGGCAAAATATATAAGGCTGGCCTTTGGATTCCTCAATCACCTGCTTCTACTATTGTTTGTATATGCAATTCAACAATACATTTAAAGAAAAACAGAATCAATTAATATGTTGCTAACCAATCATATACAGTGGTACCTCTACTTACAAACGTAATTTGTACGTGGGTGATGGTCTTAACTTGAGTTGGTTGTAAGTCAAAACACCATTTCTCATAGGAATGCATTGAAACAATATGAATCTGTATGAGCGGTTTTTCTGGTCATAGGTAGAGGCATTGTTCCCCATAGAAGTAGAGGTGGAGTTGCTATGTATAGGCATAGTTCCCCACAGGAACTAATGCAAAAGCAGTTAATCCTTCGGCTTTTGGCAGGGGAGGATGTGAGGATTTTTTAAACCTAAAATGCCAGACAGTCTTTCTCCAAAGCTAACCATGGGGGTGAAGGAGCTACAGAGAAGCAGCTTCTTCACTGGCTAGCTGAAGAAAACAAAGTAAAGACAGTTAACATTTTGTTCCTTTTTGGTTGTATGTTAAAATTGTGGTTGTAAGTCAAGGGAAATGTTTGCAGCCGCTGCTGATTGTAACACAAAATGGTTGTAAGTAAAGGTACCACTGTATAAATATCTTGAATGAACCAACAGCAACTTTTCACATCCAGAATATTTAGAACAGAATGATTGCTAATCAGTTGAAGAGAATAAATATAGTACAATTGGAGTGTAAAATAAGGAAGCCATTTGGGAGGGGGAATGAACAAGGGGCTCACACACTCTTTCAGCCCCAGGGGTCTCTGACATGCTTTCCAGGCAGCAGTAGTTATGGTGGCCTCAGCCTCAAAGTGGAAATTTTGAAAATAAAATGCAGGCAAAGGAAGATGGTCTTAAATAATGGATTGTTGGACACGGTCTACCTCGTTGCTCTCTTCATATTTTCTTCCTCAGGCAGGAAAAGATGCTTCTCTCTTTTTCGAAGGTGACTCCTCTCTGCCGGCTGCCCCTCCAGTCTCACTGTAGAAATGCAGCCCACTTCTGGACTGAATACAGGCCAACTTCAATCCATGACTGAGGGACTCCTGAGGTGAAAGTAAGACAGCTCAATCAGGTATGGAATAGTGGACTAAAATTCCATAGTAGCAGAAAAATGACAAAAGGAGTTCCCAGGTGTTGTCTTTGACCTTTATTGCTACCACTGCTGATCTTCATGTTAAATCTGAGTTTTCTGGTACTGCTTTTTAAAGTTTTTGTACTACTAAAACTCTGCTGATATTTTAAAGTATGGTAGGTGTCTAAACAGCGGTGTTGACATAGACCAGTCTTAACCCTGTGACACCTGCCCTACAATTCTATTTCCTTGATGCACCTCAATCCTATTCTGTCCCTTGCAGTTCAGATTTCCTTTAGGCCACTCCAGTGATGTACCACGGAAGCAAGGAATGAGGGATAACTGCTGGTTAGAGAAGCTGATGTGGGATTATGCCACTTTTTGCTCAGCTCCTGATTGGCCAGTGTCAACTGACAAGCTGGGAGTCTTCTTCCTAGTTTGAATTTCGGGGGCCTTGCACTATGGACAGGCTGCTTTGGTTTTTGGGGGCTGGGGCTGGTAATGGACCCAGGTGTGTCATTTTGGAACCCCCCTTTCGAAACAAAACTGCCCATCTCTAGTAACAAGTGAGACACTTGATATCTTAACCCCAAGGCTCAATCCAGTGCTCTTCAACATTTTTATGAATTACTTGGATAAGGAACTCAGGAAATGTTTGTCAAATTCATGGATGACAAAACTGGGTGGAATAGCTAATACCCTAGAAGACAGAAACAAAATACAAAATGATTTTGATAGCCTGGCACATTGGGCAGAAACCAACAGAATGAAATTTAACAGGGATAAATGCAAAGTACTGCACCTAGAAAAAAGAAACCAAATGCATAGTTATAAGACGAAGAACCAAATCCACAGTTACAAGATAAGGAATAACTGGGTCAGCAATACTACAACTGAGAAGGACCTTGGATTTGTTGTAGATCATAAACTGAATGTGTGATGTGGCCACAAAAAAAGGCTATTTTAACAGAAGTATGATCCTACAAAGTGTTGTCCCTCTGCACATCAGGAAAGATGTTGACAATATGGAGCAAATTCAGAGGAGGGTGACAAGGATCATTAGGGGACTGGAAACCAAGCCCAATGTGGAAAGATGGATAGAGTTGGCCATATTTAGCCTGGAGAAATGAAGACTGAGGGGTGATATGAGAGTACTTTCCCAATACAGTAAGCACCCAGAATTCGCTGGGGTTAGGTTCCGGGACCTGCCTCAAAGTGTGAAAAACCATAAAGTGCGGATGTGGTTTAAAAAATGGCCATAACACATGTGCAATGTCTCCCACATTGGGTGGGACCCCAGCGGTGGCAGCAGGCAAGATAAGAGCCTGCCAATGACCGCACCCAGCCTCCTGGGAGACTTGCCACCCACCGACAACTGCACTAGATGTCTCCGTGCCAGCCTAGGGCTACTGCCGTCAATGCTCCCACCAGCCAATGGGCCCCACAGGCTGGAAAAAATAAGAAATTTACTGAAAAATATTGACTGGGGGGGGATCGCAAAAGACTGAAACTGCAGTTAGTGAACCAAAAATCTGTGGGGGCTTACTGTATCTGAAAGGCTGTCATACAGAGGAGAGGGTATTATTTGTTTTAAATCCACCCAGACTGTAGGACATGCAACAATGGGCTCACATTGTGAGAACCAAGGTTTTGGCTGACTATTAGGAAAAGCGGTGCAGTAGAGAGGAGCCAATTACCTCAAGAGGTAGTGAGTGCTCCAATAGTGGAGGCATTCAAGAGAAATTTGGACAACCACCTGGCAGATTATTCTTTGATTTGCATCCCTGCATCGAAGAGGGCTGGTTTTGATCGACATTCCAGCTTCACTATTCTATTATGTTTGTTTGTTTGTTTGTTTGTTTGTTTGTTTAATATGCCACTTTTCCCCCCACAAGGGACCCAGTGTTTTTATGATTCTTGAATGTGAAATTCAGCTTCTCACCTGAAAAGAGTTCCATACTCCTGGTCTGCAATATATTAGCATCCGTTCTAATTGATAGATGTGAATTACAGAGCAGATAATAGAATCAATTTAAATTTAAGTTTTACAGATTTGACATAGGAAATTTACTTAGCATATGTCTCATTCATGGAGTCAAACTGTTATCTTCTACTGACACTGTGTTTCTTGAACCTTAGATTAATTAATAGGAATAGTATTGAAAATACTGAGTAGGTGTGTGGCAGACTAATGTATTATCATGGCAATTAGGGTTAGCTCTAGTCATCAACATCACATCCTCTAAGAGTTCAAACCTTTGTAATATCATAAGAGCTTCAAAAGAAAAGCTTATAAGTGGAGGTGGAACTAGAGCCATATGACTATAGAAGTTGATATGGATGGCAAACTCACAGCATCTTGTTCTCAGCTCCTCAGTGAAAAACCAAGAAAAACCTCTTTTCCCCTTGCATGGCGATTTCTCTGTTCAATTTTTGTTTTGTTCTATGGGTTTAAAGATCTTGAAGGAAATCGTGCAGGATGTTTCATTAGAACCACCAAGCTCTGCAAGAATTACTATACTTCCTGTGCATTCTGCTGCACAGGGCTCCCTGGAAAGGGTATTGAGCTGAACAGAAGTTGGCCATTTCGTGTGTAGAAGAAGAGAAGTTAGAGACCAGAGGATATGAGACTAGTGGGTTTCATTCTCATAGGAAGCTGGGAAGTCTAACTGGAGCAGGGAGAAATCTCAGCAAGGCATCTTGGGCATAGCTCAGAAAACAGATGGAAATGATAAAAAGTGCTGTTCCAATAGTCCCAACATCCCTAGAAACTGTCCTAAGGAACATCTAAATAAATGAGTCTGGAAAACCAGACAATATAGCTATCTAGGTCCAGGGCAGCAAAATCATTTTCTTAGTAGCTGGGATGGAAATAAAATGTACCCAGTGGTGCAACAGTTACCGTACCTGCCATTATATATGGCATACAAGACTTTATTGAAAAATGGTCAACTACATTACTCTTGAGAGTTCCCTGGACAGCTAGGAGATCAAACCAGTCAATCCTAGAGGAAATCAATCCCGACTGTTCCTTGCAGGGTCAGATGCTGAAGCTGAAGCTGAAGTACTTTGGTCACCAGATGAGAAGGGATGCCTCCCTAGAAAAGACCTTAATGCTAGGGAAGATAGAAGGCAAAAGGAGAAGGGGAAGAGCAAGCGTGAGATGGCTAGATAGCATCAGTAAGGCAACAAAGATGAACTTATGTAAACTCTGGGAATCAGTGGCGGACAAGAAGGCCTGGCATGTTGTGGTCCATGAGGTCGCAAAGAGTCAGATTCGACTGTGCGACTGAACAACAACACACATTACTGCTGAGACTTGTGGAGGGCTAGTCGCCAAGAGTCCCCTCATCCCAAGCTTTGCCTGAGCTCATGAGTTTCACTTCACTCCTTGCCTCGCTCGCAATGCCACAAAGGGTCAGAATGTTTGCACTGACTGTAAATAGCCCCCTGACCATGCTTTTCA
>JAIOUR011744144.1:0-16603 GCA_020711275.1 Calotes versicolor
TACTGCCTCCCCCAGCCTCTTCCTCCCCAGCTCAGGCAGTGGAGGAGGGTCCCTTTTATAGTAGGTAGATCATTTTGGCTTGGTCATTTTATAAGTAGCTCCCATGCTGAAAAAGTGTGGGCATCTCTGTTGTAGAGGATAGAATGACAGACTAGGTCCGAAAAGGTTCAAGTTTGAATCTTCTAACCATGGAAACTCACTGAGGTGTGTGGAAGTGGTAAAATTAGTCCTCAGCTATCTTGTCTTGAAATCCTTGTTAGGGTTGCTATATCAGCTCCAGTTTGAACAGCACCTTACAACACAACCAAATCATTACAGTCCTTTTCTTTAGTCAGTTACCTCATTAAAAAAAAACCATTTTGCGGTTTAGTAGAGAATAGGATTGCTGAAGGGAACTGAATGACAGAAACAAAGCACACAGCTGATCATATGAACACTTGCTGGATCATGGCCTTCAGGAAGTTTTAGTGTCGTTTCTCATCCTTTACCTCACTAGTCACATTACTGATCCTCCTGGCAAGAGTTCAAGGGTTAATGCAATGGATAAATAAAAGGAACTTTCTGTAAAGTGAGCCCTGCATTATTTCAGTTGTCTTCTTTTTCTAAAACTAACTTATTTAATTTTTTAAAAGTAAATACTTGAATTCTTCCTGCCAGCATGCTTTGCTTTTACTATCGTTTATTACTTCAATTACACTTGGTATCTCTTAGAACAATCGGCCATTTGGAAGTCTCAGTGTAGCCTGCAGCTTAGTATTAGCTCCAACTGGTATTGTAACATGTACAACATATGACATTAATGTATCAAAATTAGATTTGATCGTCCCTTCTGGTTATATTTACTTCACATTTCTTTTGTATTCAGTTAACATAAACGTATTAGGAAAGCTGACACATGGTGACAGCGATAACAGTAAGAATGCTTCAAAGTATTCCAATTTTTTAATGAAATTTCAGATATCTCTGCTTTTCTTGTTTGCTACTTTTGCTCAGAGCTCAGCTAGAAACTGTAATACTGTTCTACAACTGAAGAAAATGTTTAATTAATAAACTTTGTGTTGTTATATGACCATTCTACTTGCCAATAACCACAGACTAGGCCTTTATAATATTAGCAACTTCTGCTCTTACTGGTCTAGCAACCAGTAAGAGCAGAAAGTGAAAACTTTCAATGTTTCAAATAAAAGGTTTGAGGGGAAGTGGAATACAAATTAATGGTCAGAGGTATTTACGTACCTGTTAAATAAAGACATTTTAGTTTTAACAGATGTGCATACATTTCACAGACTATTGCTCCATATACTCAAATATTTTTAATCCATTCAAAATACATATTATATTTCCTTATGTAGTAGAATTATTCCCTGTACAACTAACTATATATGAGTTTTAAGCATACTCTATTTGTTGTTAGGTAAACACTGAATGTTGGCAAGTTATACTGAACAACTGAAGCCATTTGTGGGGTTATTTAGTGTGCCATGTTATTTGTAGAAGCAGCCGATCCTGAAATTATTTATTTATTAGATTTGTATTCCATGTATCTAGACCACGGGTCTACTCCAGGCATGGTCTATTCTAGTGTAGAAAAGAGCCATGTAAATTGAGAATGGGATGCCTTAACTTGGCGATTTGCAGGTTCCTTCTATAGCTCTTATTCTTAATATCATTTAGGAAAACTTTAGGTTGCAGTCCTAAATCTAGCCAAAATCAAGATAGTGTGAGGAATTCGATTTTGCACAGCTGGTCGCCTCTCAGCAAAGAGAGAGGTTTGTTAACAAGAGGATTTGTAGGCCACTAGAATCCCCCTACTACACATACAGAAAGATCTCCTTAGGTAAATGCCTCAACTTAGGTTACCACCATCACCACAGGAATTCTTTGCAGGATGTTGCATTACGTATAAATGTGTTACTTCTCTGGTTTCAGCTAAGGCACTTGGGAAATGATGAAGTTCACATTGTTTGGTCGGAGCATACTCGAGACTACAGAAGAGGAATAATTCCTACAGAATTTGGAGATGTCCTCATAGTTATTTATCCAATGAAGAATTTCATGTTCAGTATCCAGATAATGAAAAAGCCCGAGGTAACATTTTATTATTTTTCCTTCATGGCCATGTTCTGAGATGTCTTGATTGAATTCTGAGATGTCTTGTTTTAGTAGGCAAATCAGTTAGGCTTTAGTAGGCAAATAAATTAAGTAAACCATACTTAATTTTTATTTTTACAATAGCAAGTTTGTTCTTTCAATCCAATCAGATATTAGCATTAACTGAAGCAGTTTTTTGGGGGATAGACATCCTCTAAACTCTGAAAGTTAAAATAGAAGTGACAGAATAGCCATATGCATTTTCTTATGTGGTTGTTTATTCACATATAAAATAAATGGGAGAAGATTTGAAATAGAATATACTTTCTTTGCTTTCTTTCACCTCTCTTTACTAGAATCTATTGCTGGAAGTAATTTTCTTCTAACCCAGTGCCTGTACCAAATATAAACTGTGCCGTGGTGGTGGCAGGGGAGGCACAATTGCTTGAGGAAATAAATCACAGGAATGTATGATAAAGAAGGAAAGATTGCTTACCTCCCTCACTTTTTATTAATTTAATTTGACGGAGAGGGAAAAAATTCAGAGACTGCTTTGCGCAGGTGCAGAAAGAATCCACGTGTGTGGATTTACAGATATCCGTTCAAAGAACTACGGTTATGGGTAAATAACCTATCCTTCAGGAATCTGACATTTATGACCATTATTAAATTTTCAGCCTTAAAATGAGCACAGGATGAGCAATTGTTCAAAGATTTCTTAAAGTAAAATGAGCGGAATTATTATCTTTTATGAAATATACTAAGTAATCATATAATCATTGTTTCAAAAGGTACACCATACCGTAAGAGTACTTTGAATAGCTATTATGATTGACTAAGTGGAGGTGAGAAGAATAATTTGGCTGAGCAATCCATTGTTAATATTCATTAGTTATTGTTGCTTAAGAGATTAATTTAACAGCTAAATTTCTCAATTTTCTGAATTCAGGTCCCATTCTTTGGTCCATTGTTTGATGGCGCTATTGTGAATGGAAAAATTCTTCCTATTATGGTCCGTGCAACAGCTATAAATGCAAGCAGAGCATTGAAGTCTCTCATTCCATTATATCAAAACTTGTATCCTTTAAACTCAAAAATATGGTATTCCTTTGTAGATTTAATTGTAACAAAACACAGTATATAAGACTAACTTACAACTGAATATAAAGGGTGATTCATGGGAAGCTGACGCATTTTTATCAGCTCCTGCCTGCATATAGCAACTTACTTCCAGTTGTGCGCACATTTTCTTTGTTTGTTGCCATTTTAAGATTATTTGGATTGCAAATACAACAACAATGGAGCAATGGGAAGTGTATCACAGAACAGCAATTGTAGAATTGTATTTCAAGTGTTCCAGCTTTATTCAAGCACAGAGAGATTTCAAAAGAACGATTAAAATGCCCAGTGCACCATCAAGAAACACTCTTCTGCATTATATTTAAAGAATTCAGGGATCACGAGATTGTATGTGATAAGAAATCGCCTTGCTCTGCTCTCACTGCTCGTACTCCTGCCAATATTGAATCTGTTAAGAATGCTTTAATGCAAAGCTCTAAGAATTCTGTACAACGATTATTTATTTATTTATTTATTTATTTATTTATTTATTTATTTATTTATTTATTTATTTATTTATTTATTCATGCCGCAACCATCTAGGCAAAAGCCTACTCTGGGCGGTGTACAAGTAGGGGAAATACAGTATCACCAGTAATCATCGAGCAAGTGAAATAACAAACAAAATAGCTAAAAATATAAATATAAAACAGTCAGTGATCAAAGGTGGGGCTGATAGAATAGGGAATGGTGGGGTTATGGAGCTACCGATTATCGTAACAACTTGGTCTAAGTCATGGAACCACACAGAGAATTTGCAGAAGGAGCTTAAATTATTTCCCTACAAAATCCAAGTAGTGAATGAGTTACAACCACAAGCCTATGTTTCATGCATTCAAGACGTTGGATAAAGTGGAAGACGAACCTGATTTTGTGGCTAACTTGTTCATGAGCGTTGAGGCTCATTTCTACCTTTCAGGGCATATCAATAATCAAAACTGCCACATATGGGCAATGAAAAACAAACAAGAACTGGATGAGAGCCACTGCATCCCCATAAAGTTACAGTCTCGTGTGCATTTTCAAGAAGTGCATTGTTGGGCCATATTTTTTGAAGACAACGAAGGCAACACTGTCACAGTAAATGGTGAGCACTACAGGGAAATGATTCAGATGTTTGTAATCCTAGAGATGAAGCATAAAAGAGTTGGATTATCAAGAGTATGGTTTCAGCAACATGCCATAATGATGAGGAAACGCTGGAATTACTGAGGACGTGGTTTTGGGCAATTATCGTGTCACATCAGGGTGAAATAAACTGGCCAGCCTGCTCACCGGACCTCACAGATCTTGACTTCTTCCTCTGGGGTTACCTTAAAGACAGGGTGTATAAAACTAATCCCCGCACATTGCAGAACTTGAAGGAAAATATCCGAGAGAACATTGGACATATCAGTGCTCAACAATGCCAAGGCGTTCTGGATAACATGGTAGTGCATGCACGAGAGTGCGTGAACGTCAGAGGGTGCCATTTAGCAAATGAGATATTCCACAAGTAACAATGGAATAAACTCCATAAACTAAATATGTATTGAATCTTAGAAATAATAGCTATATTTATGACAGGGGTGCCCAAAGGTAGATGTTTTTGGCCTACAACTCCCAGAAACCTTCACCACTAGCTGTGATGCTTCAGCACTAGCTGTGCTGGCAAAGGCCAAAAACATCTAAAGATCTACCTTTGGACACCCGTGCTCTACAATGATTCTCATTATCATGTTGCAAATAATAAAATTGTTAATTTTTGAAATGTATAAGCTTCCTGTGGATCACCCTGTATATCTAGTTGCCTGCACTTTGTAACTGATATTGACATGTTTATGAATTATGTTTTTAAAACAGGAACTCAGAATAGCAGAAAAATATCTCAAATGGGGAAGTACAAAATTCAAAGATTGTGGCAAAGAGGCTTACTCCATCTTTATTGAAATTTAGGTCGATCATGAAATTGTTTTTCAATATAATTTTAAAAATTGTATAATTTTAAATATTATTTTATTCTACTTTTATTTCTTGTCTTTTTGAATTTTTAATTTATTTTTAACCAGTTTCTCAAGCTGAACCAGAAAATGACCTATCCAGATAAATAGATTATTCTGAAACCCAACACCTTTTTAACTCTGTGATTCTTTTTCCAACTGCTCCTTTTGATCTCCATTTCATAGCTAATCACGAGTTTTCTTCTTCTGAGCATCCCATCCCATTGAGTTGTTCTTAAGCTATGCTGCTTTACCTCTTTTCAGTGGTTTTAAAAATGTATTTGTATGTGTATGTGGTTTTGTTTTATTTTGTTTTTTTATATTTCTGCAAATCTCAGCATTCCTCTAGTCTAATAGTACCTTTCTTTTTTTTATTAGTGCTGTTATTTGGGCTGTATTAGTGGCCGTTGAAACTTATGGAATATAAGATACAGTAGTTATTCCAGCTCAGTTTAAAAGGATAACTGAGGCTTACGGTAATCCCATTTCCAAAAGAAAGAACATTTCCACTTGTACATGTAATAAATCCTGCTATTTGTTGATCTGCCATAACTCAGCAAAATCCTGCTGGCATAGCTATGCTACCATAAGCCAGATCTGGCAACATTAGGCGTTATCTATCATGTCTATTAAAAGCTTTCCCCTCCTGTTTTGAGGTTCTCTGAATCTTCCTTAAGACAAACAAGGGCTCTAGCAAGCTTGGAACCTGGAAAGGTGGGATAGGAAGCTTTCCGTTTTGAATTATTATTTTTTTTGGCACCCAGAACTGCTTTACGCTTGTGTAACTAGACCGACAGGATTTTGCCCATTGAAAGGTGGTTTTGAAGAGGAATGAGCCATACCCGTTTCCCCCTCACAGTATTCTTCCTTTTTATCTGTGCACATCTAAGATTTCTGTAGCAATGACACCAGATGTCTCTGCATGAAATGTGGAACAGGAGTACAGTCTTGAGAAATGCAGGATCAGTATTTCCAGGCATTTGTGCATTACTATTCAAAAATGTCTGGATAGTGTTATTTCAATTCATTCAACTTCATTTCACTTCCACCCAGCATAGGTTTGATCATTCTGCTTAAAATGTACAATTATACATTTTTCACATTTAAGAATAATGCTGTATGTCTGTTGATGCAACCGATTCCCTACCTCTCAAAAACAATAATACAAAACTAGTTAGAGAAGCAGAATGAAGGGGGTGCTCAGGGAGACAAGAGGAACTTGATTAGAGGTCTATTCATGCAAGTTTGGATAGATTGCTAAGGAGTTTTATTTGCAGCTTTTGTTGATCCTTTTTTTTGCCTTTTTTCTTGTTTAGATAACTGCATGTGGTTTTAGTTATAACTAAATGCTGAACATATGTAGTTTTGAAATCTTAAAGAAGACAAAGTATTATTCATTTATTTAACATATTTTAATCCACATTTCTTCTTGGAAAAGACCCATGGTGACCAACAACATTGTAAGACAAAGTTGGTGGTAGTGAGTACACAACAGTTGTCAAGAAACAGTAAAGTCAATATTCAAACTGGGAACATTGAATACATATTTTATACTTATACCTATGAATACATATTTTAAGCATATCTGGGATATCTTTTTAACAGATACCTATAAAGAGAAACATTTTAAAATGTATTACAAATTATAAAATAAGCTTAAGAATGATGAAAATACTGAGAGGATTTAAATCCATGTTGTGCCAATAATTATATAGCAGTGGCAATTATTTAATGCTCACTAAAACGGCCATGAAATTCCAAAGCACAAATTGTATGATTTATGTTCATTAAAAGTAGTCTGGTACTTGGCCACATCTTGGCTAACTATGTATCTAATGCTGTTCAGTAAATTACAAGGATATTGATTGGCATATGCTGCCTAAATCGATTGTCCTGACAGCCAGAATTACAGTAATCTGTCAGTATTGATGACTGTCTTTCAGGCTTTCATACCTCTCTTTCGTTTGTCTTCCCTTCCCTTACTTGTTTCTGAAGAGCATTTTCTTGCAACCACCAGTTTTGTGATGGAAGATACTTGATAGCTTTTTTGGAAGGGGGGTATATGAACCCCCTTTATTGGTTTGATCATGCAATTAGAGGTAAAATACAGGACTGAGGGGCAGGGTAGACAACATTCTGCTTAACAATTGAACCTTAGATGTAGTGTGGGCTTGTTCTTGGTCATTTATTTGTTAACCATCAAAAGAGAAAGATTGGGATAAGGTTGGGAATTATGACTAATTCCAAAGCATCGCTTTAAATGCTTTTGATTTTAGGCAATACAGTGTATTTCTTCAGTAGACATTTGTGACTGATTGTTTTTAAATGCTTGTCCTAATATTTTTCTTACCAAAAGTTTACCTATCCCTTATTACAATTACTTACCATTTTGTGCATTATCTACATGTGAATACATAGTTAAGTAAGGGTTACATAAATATATCCAATCTTCTCTTTGCTTTACCACCCAAATTTCCATGGTTCATACTCAGAATTAAACATTTTAGGTTAGTAGAAATAAACAAAGTGATCACAGACAGCTCCTTTTCTACAAAGAGATATTTAGAAGGAGGAGTCTGTATAAAGCCAAACTCATTGGAGACATGTAAACGAGTAAAAAAAAATGAAGTTAAATTGATTGGTTTTGCTCATCTGATTTGCTATTCACAAGCTAGGTGGTCTACAGTCTTTTTTGTGTTGTTTCATTTATAACACAGTATTAAATATATGCTTGCAGTGTTTTTAACACTTCATACAAATATTGCTACAATTACCCAGATGCTTCTGATTTGGTGAGATTAATTCTTATATTTATTTTATGGGAAATTGTCCAATATTTACAAAATAACGATTACCTGAGAAATTGTCAGTTGCTCTCCCCAAGTATTAAAGCAAGCCAAAAAGCAAAACTCAATCAAACCCAAAATATTTGGAATTCTAATAATATGGTTCCTCTTAATACTGCATTTCATTTAGTTTAAGAGGGATGGGGTCATCATGTATTTATCCATTTTGTTTAGAGCACTTCAACCTACTACCACTATGGGCTTTTCAAAATCTTTTAATTTCTATTGCGAAGCCCTAGTTTCTCTCCATCTGTTCTTGCCAGTTGTGAAAAAGGTTCAGTTTTCAGCAAAGCCATGCATTTCACAGAAGGTATGTGAGGTGAAATTTCACAGGGGACATAATGGATCCTGATTTTCAGTGATAAACCTTGGGGGCCAGCAGGGTTGGCATATGGTTCAGCATGATAGGAAAGCTTGGGTTCCCTTGGCTTTACATTTTTTTGGCGTTGAACTGATAAACCCTGCCTGCATATTGTTTCACTGGACACCAGTCATGAACAAGAGGAACAGCCCATTTTAACTCTCTGTGGGAAGGAAGCCCAGACACTGTTCACAATAGCACTATTGTCATGTTACAAACTACTCCGAACAGCTTGACAGCTTTGGGAAGAAGAGGGGGAAGGAAAAAGGTTGTGTGGCTAATTGGCATTGAAAAGAGATATAGGGGGGAGCACTTCAGTGTTGATGTGTTTACACTATTTTTCCCAGAATAGCAACCAGCTTTTAATAATAAGCACTAAGGAAATCCTTGAGCAACTATTTGCTGAGTGTGTTCTGAAATGATAATCATCATAATATATGAATCTGATTATTTAAATAAAAATACATGGTCGAGTGGAACAAAAGTCTGCCTACAAATTAAGTGTAGATTAACATGTGAATATTTGTAATCTTCTTTTGAAGTTCTGACACGTTTTATTTAAAATGAATCGTGAACCCTGTTTCCAGCTGATCTTATACTGAGCTGGACTTCAGTGAGTTTTGCCTGCTCTCGTTGTTTATGTACAATCCATTGTCAGTTTTCATAGGCTCCAAAGACCCTATTTGCACGCCATGTGCTTTCTGAGGATGAGAATGTTATAGCCCTCTTGTATGTGGTAAAGGGTCAGGATTCTAAGGAATGCTTGCTTTCTAATAGTGCATGTAGAATTGAGTCCTTTATAGAGAGAAAGGTGGGATAATCTGATAGGCGGTACTATTCAGGAATGCTAGGTTCCATATTATTAACCATTACTTAAGGCAGTGGTTGTGAAGCAGTGGCATCCTTGGAGCAGGCTGAGACGTGGGTCTCTATTTTAGCTTTTAGTCTCTTATTTCTGGGTTGGTCTCTTAAAGTCTCTTTTCCACAATGAGTTTCTTTTCTCCTTTTTGTGCCTTCAAGTGCTTAATTAATTAAAATTGTGGAATAAGATTATGAGCTACAGGAAGCCCCTGCAAAATCGCGGTTCACTAACTGCGGTTTCAGTCTTTTGCGGTTTTCCCCCCAGTCAATATTTTTCAGTAAATTCCTTGTTTTTTCCAGCCTGTGGGGCCCATTGGCTGGTGGGAGCGTCAACGGCAGTAGCCCTAGGAGGCAGCTAGGGCAATTGTCGGTGGGTGGCGAGTCTCCCAGGAGGCTGGGTGCTGCCATTGGCAGGCTTTTTCTCCAGTGTGGGAGACATTGCACGTGGGTTATGGCCATTTTTAAAACCACATCCGCACATTGCGGTTTTTCACAGTTTGCGGCAGGTCCTGGAACCTAATCCCAGCGAATTCTGGGGGCTTACTGTATACGCATTGGTTCCCAAAGTGGTCCATGTGGACCCCCAGGGGTGCATGGGGGACCAGACAGGGGTCTATGTTGACATGAAAAACAAATGGGGGTCCACCTGTTTTGGGAATATAGTAGAAATGTAGCAGCAGGGGGTCTTACCAAAAACAGTAAAACTTTGAAAATGGTCTACAGGAAGAAACGTTTGGGAACCTATGAGGTATAGGATACCATATACTGCAAATGCAATAGCTATTGATGTTTTGCCACTACTTTGAGGGGTGTCCAGCAGATGAATATGAAAAGATACAAGAATATCCCAAATTACCTGAAAATATTCACCTTCTAGGTTGCTTACATTTTGCTCTGTATTAAAAAATGCATACTCTATCTTTTGTTTATCAGAATTTTTAGTGTGAAGATATGTGAGCTTCAGACATTTGAATCATATGAAGCACTTGGTGATTTGGTCGTTTTAGTCCCTTTTCAATCTTTTTTCCTGCCATTTTAGTCTCTTTTCTCTTTTTGAGGACTGGTCTACCAATCCTAGCTCTGCAGTAGTACCAGGGGGAGTGTATCATTGTTAAGGGCACAAACATGTACATCAGGAAAAATGGAACATTCTGTAATATCGAATGTTACTTTGACATTACTAAATATAGGAGATGCACTATTGTACATTATAATCCATGTCAGTAATGGTAGTAGGGAGAACAGAATCTGTATCTGAAACAATGCTAAGACTTCAGGCTTACCAGATCTAGTTGGTATAATGTTTTATTATAGCTCCAAGAAATAGATTTTTTCCTGTCCCAAGTGAAGATTGCTCACAGGTCCTCTGTATACATTCTTTCTTTAATTGCTGAAGCTTATTTTAGAATGAAACAGGAAATGCAAATCATGGGACTCTCTAGCCAGTAGAAAGTCCCATGATTTGTATTTCATCCTGGGAGTAATTTTCAACATCTGAAAAGCCATTAAAATAAATAATTAGGCAAGGCAAAAGAAACAGAGAATAACTTTTCTTTCTATTTCAAAATCAGGCAATATACTACACATATAAAAATTAATCCTGTGCTCACCATACTTTTCAAGGCTGTCAGGAACCCTTAGTCTGTCCATAAAATCACACTGGCAATATTTATCATCCAGCCAGGCTTACACTTACATTAAGTGCTGCACTGCTTTAGCTGGATGAATATTTAAAATAAAAACCCTGCTGTTGTACAGAAGAGGGTCTTGCCTCTCTGTACTCAGTTTTTAATTATAGTCAGTGGGACGCATATTATTAAAAATGGCTCATGGGAGGGGTCCATATTATTTAAAATGGCTTGTGAGAGGTGCATATTATGCACCCCCATGGAGCCATTTTAGTGATATGCACCCCACCCTATCATTAAAAATGGCTTTGTGTGGGGTGGATATCTGCTTCATGCCTGTTTCTATATAAGATCTATTTTATTAATTGAGTAAATTAGTTATTTGTTACAAACCTGGTATTCTTTAGCAAGGGCATATCCAATATCGAACTCAGAGTACTTAATTTAATATTAAGGTGATCTACCATGGTTAATTGAAATAAGATACTATACACAAATGTGTACAGGAGGTTGATATATAAATTATTATCTGATGAAGTTGCAGCTTATTTTTATCCACATGAGCCTATTGTTAAGTAAATAGGAAATGTTGAAAAGTGATTCTTCCCATTTACTGTGGAATGACTGGAGCTCAGGATAGCACATGAGTCCTCATGGAGGTGAGCTGAAACTGGTAAGAGTCGACTTACTCTTCTTCATTGAAAATGCTCTGGTCCTGCTCAAGCAGACAGTATTCTCTTCAGTTAGCACTTTTAGTGTTCTGACATGGTCTGACAAGCCACTTGCATGTTTGGTTTTGAGAATTAAGAAGAATCTGCAGTGGACAAAGTAGCCTTTGCTTAAATTATTGCGAAAATGCATTAATGCTATATTTCATAATGGTAATTCATTGAATGCCCATTCCTTTTAGAGCAGGACAGATTATATTTAAGTCAAGATTAATGGATAGATTTTGATGTTAAAATCCAGTCTCTGAACCAGCCATTCCCTAGAGGCATTTAGTGCATTAGTTTAAACCAATATGCAGCTTATCATAGATACTATGACACAGTCTTAAATGATGGTTTTCTGTCCATTATTACTGGTTTCTCTGATAATAAAATCACTATTATGTATTCTTGATCATTACAATATTGAATAGAAATGTAATCACATTATTGCACATTTAGATACAGATAGCTTCTAAGTAATTGCCCACTAATTTTTATTTTTTATTTTCCCTCGGTCTCATGAGGTCTGTTAGTATGTATATTCAGTGAAAACAGGATACTTCCTTGCCTTTGGTTCATTGAGGTACAAAGTCTGTTTCTTTTTTAAAAAGTTTCAGGTTTCAGCTCCAAAATTCAAAGTTCAACCAATCAAGTTATAATCACTCCAACCTCATGTCCTTGTTCTGCCTCTTGGTTCTTAGTATTAAGATATTATATTTAATAATGTAATGTTATCTCCCCTCAGTCATTGTTCCTAGCTTGAATATTGTCTTTACTGTTTCTTTGTACTGACTACCATCAACATTGTGTATAGGCCTCCAATATTGTAATCGACCTTGGGTCCTTTCCAAGGAAAAAAGTGGGCTAAAATAATAAATAATAATTACTGTACTTTATTTCTATGCCGCCTTTCTCCCCAAAGGGACCCAAGGTGGCTTACAACAGGAATTCAATATAATCAAAAAATTAAAATCAAGAACAGATGTTTTAAAAACAAAAACAATAATAGCAATGCTATAAAAAACAACAACACTAAAACAACAGCAGCAGAATTTCACAAGTCCCCAGCCGATGAAACTGAATAATAAGATATTAATTTATAAAAGGCTGGAGGCTCAGAAGGCTTGCCTAAATGAGAAAAAAAAAGTCTTAAGGCCTCACTTAAATATTTCTACGGAGGAGGCAGTTCTCAACTCAGAAGGGAGGGAGTTCCATAAATAAAGAAATAATAAATAAATAATGGATAGCAGTATTAGACTATCTCTTCTTTAAGCCATGAATGGGAGGGTGGCCAGTAATCCTCTGCTGAGAGCAACCTCTTCAGCTCTTCATGGGCTTTACTGGGCTCAGTCAAGCTCATCTGGTTGAAAGAAAATAATCTCTTCTCTCCTTCTGCAAAGAGTGACAACTATCAACACATATCTTGTCATTTCCAAATATGCCCGTCCCAAGTGGAGTCATGATTTCTGATTTTAATTGCTACAGTAGTATTTTATTTTAAAGAATAAGCTCTGGTAGAAAAATTACCGTAGTATTCCTCTGCCTTTTTTTCACCGCACAGCAATTCTGTATTGTTGCTAAGTCCATAATATGGTCAGTATTTTATCTAACTTCATCTTTATAATAGGATCCATTTGGATTTTGAATGACCAGGCAGCCCATGGGAGTAAGTGTCATGTGTCGAGCCTGTTTTGTAATTGAGACGTAATGTAAACTATATAAACTTGGCAATGTGGTTGCAAAAACTGATTAAAGCCCAGTATCGACCGTTTTTATGAATCACGGAATACTATTTGTTGCTTCATGGACAATAATAAACTGTATTGAAGAATTTGGTTGATTATTGCCCCAATTTCAAAAAAACAAAAACAAATTATGGATGCTTTATCAATATATTCTCTAAATTCACATTGAAACTTGAAAGCCTTGTGATGCAGTAGAGCAGTGGGCTCCGCCATTTTCCCCTCCACGTTTTTCCTTCAGTTGCCACAGCCCAGTGAGGAGGAGGGGCTTCTCTTTTAAGATGCGTGCATGCACCCCATCCCTTCCCCCTGTTGTTTCCTTAGCGAAAACTATAGCGACAGGCTGCGCTGCTCAGGAAAAGGTGATGCAGAGCAGGGAGAAATATGCAGCCACAGGCGCATGCATTTCCCGAGCTCTGAAGCAGGTGGTCTGGTGCCCCCTGTCTACGGCCCACTTGTGGGGCACGACCTGGGCATTGGGGAACACCACAGTAGAGGACCAATCTGCTGACAGATTTGTCTCTTATGGAGGGGAAATGTAAATAGATGAAGTATTGTAAATGAGTCATATAAATAAACTCAGTAATAAATTGTGTGAGTCTTCTTCCCAAACATGTCTGTTGAGTAGACCATCCTGATTATATCAGCTAAAACAATCAAATGCTCTGCTCCTTATAAGAGATAAGACATTAATCATAAAATGAGAATTATCAGGTTAAACTAGACACTGCTTTTTATTTTTATTTTGTTTTTTAATAAATAATACCAAATTAACACCAGTTATTTGAATCCAGTGTATTTTCTCCATCAAACAGTATTTGCTTGAATTTGAGATAATCAAATTCTGTATAATGATTTATCTCCATTTTGCTGCTTTTCGTTTTCTGGGTTAGTTGATTATTTGAATTTTATTCTGTTTAAAGTGATAAGGGAAAATTCCACAGCAAGTTATTTTTGCTCACAAACTTCTAGTCCATCCAAAAACAATTGTGATGCTTCTTGAATATGGTAAGAAACGGGCATATTTCTGAAAGAAATTCCTCCCTGCTTTTCTCCTGGGAATTCTAATACAGTAAGCCCCCGCAAAGTTGCAGTTCACTATCTGCGCTTTCAGTCTTTTGCGGTTTCCCACCCAGTCAATATTTTTCAGTAAATTCCTTGTTTTTTCCAGTCTGTGGGGCCCATTGGCTGGTGGGAGCGTCGATGACAGTAGCCCTAGGCTGGCACGGAAGCAACTAATGCAGTTGTCGGTGGGTGGCAAGTCTACCGGGAGACTGGGTGCGGCCATTGGCAGGCTCTTCTCTTTCCTGCTGCTGCCACTGGGGTCCCACCCAATGTGGGAGTCATTGCACATGCATTATGGCCATTTTTAAACCACATCCGCACTATGCGTTTTTTCACAGTTTGCAGCAGGTCCCGGAACCTAACCCCAGCGAATTCTGGGGACTTACTATATGCAGGGGTGAAATTAGGGGTGGCAAAGGGGGACATTTGCCTCAGGTGCAGGGCTCTAGGGGCGCAGATTTGGGCTCCCTGCCCCAATCCTGCACACCTCTGCCTGCCCGCGCACGCTGGAGGGGGGCGCCCAACTGGGGCCTTGTCACCGGGCGCCACCACCCCTTCTTATGCCACTGACTGTATGCCTACTAGTGCCTTGGAATCTTGGAAGCTGTACAGAGTGTTGTCATCTAAACTTGTGTTTGCCACGAAGGACAAAAAAAAAACCAGTCTCAGAAGTACGAGAGTCTACATTATATTATACTTTATAGCTGGAAAATTGAGGAAGCCAGTGCAGGATCTGGTGTACTGACATCTATTCCCACTGGCTCACATCATCAAATAAACAGGCCCTGTTATTTTCGGCTACATCGTATAAGAACAGGCCTAAAGGGCATGTAAGTCAGTAGTCAGGCACTGAACATAAGGCTTCATGAAAGTTGATTTTTATTTTGGTTAACATTGCTATAATCTTCAGTCTCCTTGTTTGCATGTGAGATGAGTCTCAAATGAGAAGTACATCAGCTTGGCTAATGTGTGCTTAAATATAGTGCTAATTATGCTTAAATTAAGCTTTCCCCAAAAGAGGAGCAAGGTTTTCATTGGATAAGCATGCAGTACCCTTTCTGTTATGTTCTAAATATAGGATTTTCAGATTTCTTGCCCATTGTACAGTAGTTGGATGTACGGAATGACGACCTACATTTTGTCTCTTTTTAGACAATCATTCTACCTTTATAAAACAGTTAACAGCTGTTAAGATATTGAATACTTCCTTTTTGGGGGAACTTGCCCACATTCAAACTGCAGATATGAAAATGGTTAACTTTGCTTCACTTCTATTTGTGTATACGCAAGATATATAATAAAATAAAACCTAAAAGGTTTCATTTAGAGACCTCTGAAACTGGAGCATTTTTAAAGCCAGGTAGGTGTCTCCACCCTGCTTTTCATAAAGCATTTTACCCATTCAAACACACTTTTAAAAGCAGCTTGTTTTGATAGCAGGCTGTTCTCCAGTGGGCCTTCAGCCTTTGCTTCCTGGCAGCACCTTTGGTGCGAAAAGAGAGTGCTCAATTGGGAGACTATCAGTGCCAGCATGCATAGAGTGATAAGTTAACACACCACTGGGAATTTCTGGGGCCCACCAAGATACTTCACTTCTAATGTGCTAACAAGCTCATTTTTCTACCTCTTGCCTCTTCAGTTATTTTTTTTCCCTCAGAAGAGCTTAGAAGTTGAGTGCATCAGGCATAATGAAAAGCTCTGTAGGAGGGAGAAGCAATAACCCAATTTTTCCCTTTTCAGCCAAATAGAAAATTAGTTTCTGGTAATACACAAAGGCCAGTATTTTTTGTGCAAGGGGCACTGCTGTGAATCAAAGGACTCTATTAACTGCAGAAAATTCAGCAGCTGTGAATCTCCCCCAATGGAAAAAAAAGTGCTTTTCAACAAGTTGTGAGATATGTAGTATTATTTAGACTTCAACCATCAGTTTCATCCTCTACCACTTATATACAGCCTCTTAAAAACTCTGTTATATTACTCTCCTGTGTTAAGGCTCAATCTTGTGTATGTCCCACAACCTAAGAACCTCCACAACAAAGAGGCTTTATATTCCTTCTTGTCCTAATGTTGCTATTTATGATGTTTTCAGGAACAATTTTTAGACCGTAATTCTGTTTTAAGGGTGACAGTTCCGCATAACCAATGAATATAATGAAAAAGGATACAAGTACACGTGATTCAGCTTCCTTTTAAAAACCAAA
>JAIOUR011744700.1:0-11069 GCA_020711275.1 Calotes versicolor
TTGTTGTTGTTGTTGTTGTTGTTGTTGTTATATGCCATCAAGTCACCTCCGACTTGAGGCAACCCTGCGGATGAACAATCTCCAAAATGTCCAGTCCTCAGCCGGCCCACTCAGCTCTTGTAGACTCAAGCCAGTGCAATGAATTGAAAACAAACCGATTCCTATGTGCAGGCTTCTAGACCAGAAGACATAGCATAAAAGGAAAAGAATGGGGAGTGAGGAGGAAAAAGCAAACTTGTTTTCTCATTCTTAGCATTCAGAATTGCTGTTACAGAGAGAAGGTGTAGAGCACAAAATGCCGGCCCAGCAAATTACTCCAGATAGTTCCTGGATGGAGTCAGCCATGCAAAGTCTTCCACTATCTCCCCCACCCTGAAAGGTCTAGCCCAGGGTGGCCAAAGGGCAGCCCTCCAGATGTTCTTGAACTGCAACTCCCAGAAGCCCTCAGCGATAGCTGTGTTGGCAAGGGATTCTCGGTGTTGCAGTCCAAGAACATCTGGAGGGCTGCACTTTGGACACCTCTGGTTTAGATGGTCCAGATATCCTGGCTCCTAGGATGATGTCAATTCATACCTGAGCTTTAATAAACAGACAGACTGAGCTTTTCAGGATAATGCAGATGTTTTTGGAAGAATTATGGGTGTTTATATAGTGCTGATTGGAATACATTCATTTAAAATGAATAGGTCATGTTGCCACTGCACACATAAATCCCATTGATTTCAGTGGAAGATAGAAGCCAAAAGGAGAAGGGGGCGACTGAGAGCGAGATGGCTGCATAGTGTCATCAAGGCAACAGGGATTAACTTAGGCAAACTCCGGGAAAATGTAGAGGACAGGAAACCTGGCGTGCTGAGGTCCATGAGGTCGCAAAGAGTAGGACTCGACTGTGCGACTGAACAACAACATAATTTCATTGGATTTAGCTTGATGTGCATGTATTTGAAGTAAAATAAAACAAAACTACAAAAAACTGTCTCCCTTTCAGGTTTCTTTATTTTATCCAGCAGTAATTTTACCTAAAATACAGTTTACCAGTAGCAGCTAGCTACAATTATATTGCAGGTCGTTTCTCTGGTAGCTTGAGTCTGATGGGTGATTTGTGCTTGTTTCTTGAAGTTCCTTCCCTCCATTATCACTTCTGTGTAAGAGTACAGAAGAAGCAGTGGACTGGGATGGGGGAAAACCCTGCCAGTTATCCTTGCAGAGGTTTGTCTTCTTATGTACCTCTCTGTGCCACTTGCAAATTCTGCTTGTAACATTCCAGGACTTTGGCATATTGCCAGTGGGTGGACAACCTCCACGAAACCCAGAAGATGCTTTCTCTTAGTGGCCCCTTCAGTGACCTGCTCAAGTGGATTTTGTGCCATATCACTAAAGGAATTGTGAAGAGGGAAATGTACGGCCATGGCATTGGTCGCTTCTCTGAGGAAGAGATCTACCGGCTGATGGAGAAAGACATGCGCTCGCTAGCCGGTCTTCTGGGTAATGTACTGTGCATTTCATTACAATACCACTTACGTATACTAGTTTTGGGTGGGCGTGTGGCCATTGTGAGAAACTGTCCTTGCTTTCCAGTGGTCTCTCCTGGCAGCTTCAATCGTGTGCTGAGGTGAGGCACAGCCTCATGTACTCTGGGGGACCAGCCTCCATGGTGCCTGTGACCATTCTGGATGGGCAGAGAGTAGCCTGCAAGGGCCTGGACATGGGGTGCAACCCAAGTCACCCCCCCAATCAGCTGCTGAAAATATCAACAGGCACAGATAACTCTTGCAAGTGAACCAAACTGGATTAGTAATTTAACGAGGGATTTGTGGCCACTAATAACAGTCTCCAAATTGAACCTGAGACTATGAAACAGTTTGCTATAACCAGACTTGCACAACTGGCAACTCCCTTTATCTGATGCAGTTGACTAGTAGCCAGGTTAAGATGCCAACCAGGAGCTTTGTAAACCTTTTGTCTATTGATTTATTTCCTACCACGTACAGTGGGTGGAAGTGTCCATTGCTCCTGCACATCAGAGCGTCGTTTGACAGGTTGAATTACAAGTTGGAGAGGCCACAGCAGCCATCAGTCAAAAGGGGGAATTCATATGTATGTCCACATACCCACAAAAGCAGTGAAGCAAGTATCTACACACACACACACACACACGTGTGTGTGTGTGTGTGTGTGTGTGTGTGTGTGTGATGGGAGTTGCAGTTCAAGAACATCTGGAGGGCCGTGGGATTGAGATGCCTGGTCTAAAGTTATCCAGCTGTACCTCTGTAGGTACCTGTCGTAATGTACTTCAATAGTAATGAAATCATGCATTCATGTGTCAGTAGAGGGTAGGCAGATTGAAAGTAGTCGGCCTTTGGGTAAAGAGAGAGAGAGAGAGAGAGAGAGAGAGAGAGAGAGAGATGGCTGGTAGGAGGCTTTCAAAGTCCTTTGGGAAAGCTTAACAGTTCCTCCCAGTGATGGGTTTTGTTCACCTCAGCTGATTCTGCAAGCTGATGCTTGCATAAATACAAAAACATAGTATATTAGGTGGCTCTGGGTGCATATTTTTGCCAATCCTTTGGGCTAAAGAATCCTATTAGCTAATGCCTTTATTGAGTAGTTTACCTTGGTTCTCCACACAAAATACCTAGAACAGTGTCCCCTAACTTTTCATGGGCCCAGAGGGCCTATTTTCCAGCCTTTTGGCCCACAGACCACCTGAAAAGGGGAGTATAATGATTTGGGAGCATAAAACAGCCTGAGTACAGCACTCAATTGGCAAAATGATTTCATGGACCAGCTTATGTAGCTGGTGGTCATCCACCAACGCCCACTGCTAAATTGCAAAGTGATTCAAAAATCCAGATATTATAAGGACCATTCATATGCCAAGCAGTCTTTTGTGTATCTCTGAACTGTCTCATTCTATTTGCAATGTAGTGTTGATTACTGTTCCCGAATAGAGCAATTTCCTTGGCAAAATGAACTTCTAGTTCAGGAATCAACCCAGATCTAAATTCTGGGATGTGCTTAAATTTTCCAGAATGCATAATGAGTCATTCCGATTTCCTCCCAAAACTGAATATAGCGGGCCCATGAGTCCGCTTAGCTGCCTGGATTGCTCAGTAGTTGGTTGGAAGTTTGATTCCTCACTGAGCCTCCTGGGAGAAGAGCCAGCTTGGGCCACCTTGGGCACGTTGTATAGTCCCAGGGTGCCCCCACTTCTGAGTATTCTGTACCTGGGAAACTGAAGTCACTCTAGGTCAGAATTGACTTGACCGTAGATGATGGTGATGAATCACTTGCAACTCCAGCATGTACAAAAGCTTTGTGCAGAAGTTCTACATCTGCTGCATGGAGCTTCTCCTGTAGAAGAGCTTCCTGTTTGCAACAGAGGTCACCGGTTTAGCCTTTGCTCTGGTCATGGCCCTGAGCATTGCCTTCTACTTTATTCTGTATAAACAAAGGGGAAAATAAATCGCAGGGGAAAGTAAATGCTACTTTTGGTACGGTAGCCATTCTGGTGAGATCCCCAGAACCAGGTTGCCCAGATCTAAATGTCAGGGATTCCACAGGCACATATGGTGAATTTCTGCATGCAGAATACATAGGGAGATGTAACAAAGAACAGCTGCTCTTTACCTTTTGCCCCTCCAAATGCTTTCAACTTCAGTTCCCAGAATCCTTCTCTACTGGTCCGTCCTAACCGAATCCAAACCATTTGGAGGGCTAAAGGTGAAAACCGCTAGTATAGAATAATAGAGTAATTCAGCTAAAAGGGGCCTTCAAAGCCATCATACTCAACCCAGATACACTGTCATGGGTGCAGATTTTCCTAAGAGAATTCTGGCCCAGCCATTCTTTGAATTCCTGGGTCACCCAAGAGGCCAAGATGTAAAAGGCTGCAGTTAAGAATGCCCTTTGATGGGGAGGGAAAATTGTCTTTCTTCTACATTAATTGGATGAGAGTCTAGCACAGTGGTTCTCAAACTCGGCCCCTCCTTGTGGGAGTCTTATGCCTGGTCATCTGGAGACAGTGTTAATCACCACAGTTGACCAGACAAGTCCATTAGTGAGAGGCAGACTGAGAATTTTACTGCATCTTATACGGAGCCCCATAAATGAACAAACACATCTTGACCGAAGCAATGTATTTCTTATGAACTGTCTCCATCCGTGGTCAGCACTGTCCTTTTAGGAGATTGTCACAGAGCCACAAACACGCTTGACTCTTCAGGGTGCCCTCCAGAAAGCTTCAGATGTGGCAGTATGGCTTAAGTGTTGCATCTTCTCTTCCTTGCTGCATTAATTGGGCCCATACCCCTGCGCTGTTGTCAGATCCAGCAACTGGTTCTGTCCTACAGACTGACCCCAGAATAAGTCCAGCAGAGGGGAAATGAGAGGCTTAACTGCCAGGCATTGCATTTTGGAGAAAAGAACTGGGTGCCATGAAGCAAGGTCGGACTACGATAGTTAGTGAATAACATTCCAAGATGGTGAGGAATAAAATCGAGGACCACTCTGAGAGACTCACAAATGTCTTTTGATGCTGCTTTGTTTTGTAGGTGACAAGAAGTACATCATGGGACCCAGGCTTTCCACCTTAGATGCCACTGTGTTCGGGCATCTAGCACAAGCAATGTGGACCTTACCAGGAACCAGGCCTGAGAGGCTAATTAAAGGTAGGACACTAACCGGTGGTCTCTAAGATGCAGGTTTAATGTGTCCTCTTTCCCCTCTTATTGACCAATGTGTTGGCACTCAGGAATAATATCTGTGTCATACATGCCTTTTTTTACCTCACACAATGCTGACCATGTCACCTCTCCCTCAGAGATAAGCTACTGTGCCTCATCTGTGTATAGTTTTTAGCATTGGCCTTTGTAGAAAAAAAGCAGGGCATCATTATGCAAGATGGGACACTATATTCACTTCTGGGAGGAAATCAGAATGAACTCATTATGCATTCTGGAAAATTCCATGTAGTGAAATTTGTTTTGTGGTAATCTAGAAACCTCACCCATATTTATGTAGAAGTAACAGTTTCAGAATATTCCCCACCAGGCCTCTGGCCAGCAAAAAGATGTTTCTCATACAATGCTGCCACCTGGTGGCACATATGTATCCCCAAACACTTTTTGCAGGTATTTATCTTATAAGTCTAAGAACTGAATACAGTGGTACCTCGACTTACAACCGGCTCGACTTACAACTATTTTGAATTACAGCCAGCAGTGGCTGCAAAAATTCCCCTTGATGTACAACCACAATTTCGACATACAACCAAAAAAGGCACAATATTTTAACTATTTTCACTTTTCCCCCTTCAGCTAACTGTTAGCCAACCAAGAGGCTGCTTCTCTGTAGCTCATTCGCCCCCATGGTTAATTTTGGAGAGAGACTGTCTAGTATTTTAGGGTTTAAAACTATATCCTCCCCTGCCAAAAGCCAGTGAATTAACTACAGTTGCATTCGTTCCTGGGGATTCCAACTCGACTTAAGACCGTGATCCATGTACGAATTAAGTTCGTAAGTAGATGTACCACTGTATTTCTCATAAGAATGCATTGAAATCTAAAAAGCACTTGTACCTATTAATAGCATTTCAATGCATTTATATGGGAAACATTGTTTCGACTTAAGATCAACTCGAGTTTAAGACCAATCTATATGTACCAATTGTGTTCGTAACTAGAGGTACCACTGTATGTGTTTTTCTGGCTTTGTGTTCCATGCACAGAAATGCATCCATCCATGCTGGCCACATGACCACAGACTTGCATAACACTGGCTCTTTGGCTAAAATGAGATGAGCACCACCCCCAGAGTCAGATATGACTAGCACACATGTGCAAAGCAAAGTGTTCTGCATATATACCGCTCTATAGCACTTAAAGTGCTCTCTGAGCAGTTTACAACTTAATTTAGCAGGCTACACATTGCCCTCCTAGCAAGCTGGGTACTCATTTTACTGACCTCAGAAGGATGGAAAGCTGAATCAACTTTGAGCTGGCTAGCCTGGGAATTAAACCCCAGGTTGTGAGCATAGCTTCTGCTGCAGTTCAGCATTTAACCACTGAGCCACAAGTCTCTTTGCGGGGAGTGGGAGGAAAATATTGCCAATGTCTCATCTCTGGCCCAGGCAGACTATCTTGTCACTTTGAGGCAACTTCCTGAGGATTCCCCAGCCTGTGCAAAAATCTTTATCTTTAAGGCAAGAATGAGACACCCAGCAGGTTGTCTTTCTTGTTGTCCAGTTCCATTTGTGCAAGAGGAAAGGCTGTTGTGTCTTTCCTCTTTGCAAGACTTAGCACACTTGCAAACTCAGCACACTTATGGATGGACAGATTCTGCCCAAGGACAGCAAAAGTGAGTATTTTTTTAATGTAATTGTCTCAGATGTGAGGAGAAACATTTTTGGATTTCTCATTTGATGTGCCAATGAGGCAGGCAAGCTTTTGCATCCTTGATGGAGGTACTTCATAGGAGTTTGCTTCTGACCTATTCTCCGCATGCGGTTTTTTTGTAGTGCATATACTGCTTTCTCTTTCTCAAGCACAGGTGGGTTTCTAAAAACAAACAAATACAAAGACGGAATCCTCTACTAATGGGCATGTGCATAGCTGTGACCCTGCTACACACAGCCATGTACCACCGTATAGCACTTTAAAATATAAAATAGTAAAAGCTGTACATAGGAAAATACCCTTCCCCCACAAGGTATTGTTAAAGTTTCTATTAGTTGCTGGCTGGCTATGCACAGTACCAGTGATTTGTTGTTCTTTCTTTGCTGCAGCTTTGTTTTTATTTAAGGGTTCCAGGAAAAATAGGGAACAGGAGCTATCAGGATGGAAAACAGTGTTAAATACAGACTTCAGTGCTGTGGGGCAAGGCAAGATGTATGTAACTATACACCCCACAACATATAACAAAGAGGGCAAGGCAAGGGCCCTATGCTATTGTTTAGCTCCTTGTGGGAAAGGTCTGCAGAAGAGTACTAGATCTTCTAGTTCAGTAGTTCTCAACCTATGGGGCCTCAGATGTTTTTGGACTGCAGGTCCCAGAAGCCTTCACCACTAGCTATGCTGACAAGAGCTCTTGGGAGTTGCAGTCCAAGAATATCTGGGGACCCCCATGTTGAGAACCACTGTTCTAGCTCCTTCAGGAAACCCTATAGTTACAAAAAGAAGTGGACATGGCAACTTTCATTTTGCATTTTTGTACTTTTCGTCACTTGGGGAGATATTGCTGTCCCCAGTGGTCCTAGGGGGATGGATACTGGTTCCCTTACCAATATAACCAGACAAACACCTTTGGCACAGATGTTGTGGAGAGGTCGGTGCCGACCTGAGAAAGTACCGAGTTGCCTAGATAGCTCAATGAGCTGAAATACCTGGCTGTGCAGCTGTGTTCAATTCCCCATTATGGCTTGTCAGAGAAGAGTGAACCTTAGACAAACTGCACAGTTTCTGGGCATCCCCAGGGTGATGAACCACTTCTGAGTTTTCTGTATCTAGAAAACCCCGAGGAGGGCTGCCATAAGTCAGAACTGACGTGAGAGCAAATAATTATCATTAAATAGTTGTTATGCTTTCATGCTAGGAAAAAAAAATGTTCCATCGGTCCTGGCTGTTGATTCTTTCCTGTTCCATTCCAAGCAGGGTATGCAGAGAGAGAAGAGCATGGAAGCAAAAGTGAACCTTGAATAGAACTAGGGGAAAATCCTTCCCCCGAAGACTAAGACTCTGCTATAACCAATGAGCTTGTCAACAGATGTAGAGAGGCTGACATCAGTGGCGTAAGAAGGGGTGGCGGCGCCCGGTGACAAGGCCCCAGTTGGGCACCCCCCTCCTGTGTGCACGGGCGGGCAGAGGGGTGCAGGATTGGGGCAGGGGCCCCAATTCTGCGCCCCTAGAGCCCTGCGCCCAGGGCAAATGTCCCCCTTTGCCCCCCTCTAGTTACGCCCCTGGCTGACATTTATGGCCTCAGTTCCAACTCTCAGGAAGTTATCAATTCTTAAAAAGCTGATGCTTGATTCCTCAGGTATTGGTGCAGCAGAGGTAGGAGGTGTAATCCTGCTGGTTGAAGGATTTGAACACAGAGCCTTTCCTGTCTAAGGAGAAGGGACTGTTGACTTTCTCAGACTATAGAAGTGAAGGAACTGCTGGCTGCTGGGGGAAGGATGGTTGCTCTGCCACAAAAATGTGCTGGGACATGTGTTATCATCCACAAATCCCTTCCCTGCTTTTCCCCCCTTCTCCTCTTCGTCCTGAACTTGCTAAGTTATGACTGCGATGAAGTCTGAACTGTGCTGTTTCCAAAGAGGTACCTGTTCCTGTCTGTTTCAGAAGGTATAGATTCATAAAAAGTCACATGGAAATAAGTGTGTTAGTTTTACCTTTGTTTTTTGCCCTTGCTGTATATCTTGAACTGAAAGGAAGTTCATTCATGGCATTTACAAAAGGGCAAGGATTTGTTGATCTGGATGCAACCAACAGTTTCATTTCTCCCCCCCCTCCCCTTAGGTAGAGAGTCACATATCCCCCCCCTTTTTATGGCTTATTCACTTATTAATTATACCCATCTATCTATGGTGAGCTTGAGATACCTGTATGCAGGTTTTTGCCTCAGAGGTTCGTGCTCCCAACAACTCTGTGAAGTAAGCCAAGCTGAAAATAAGTGACTTGTCCCAAGGTTGAGCCATTGAGAGTCATGGGTCAAGGGGAACTTGACCTTGGGCTTACCCAGCTATCCCAAACTGATACACCCTTCTGGCCTTAGGAAGCCAGTATTCTTGGTCAAAGAGTAGTCCATCTGTCATGTTCCAGTCTGATGCTCCAAGGTTCAGTGAGGAGGACCCATGAAATTCGCCATGCCTATATTATATTTTTGTCCTGAGCATCTACTAGCCAGAAATTTCTGTGTGAGAATTGATTTGGTAAGTGGAAATGATTTCTTGCTATTAAGAACGTAAGAACATAAGAACAGCCTTGCTGGAACAGGCCACAGCCCATCGTCCAGCATTCTGTCTCACACAGTGGCTCACCATCTGATTCAGGGTATTCCCAAGCAGATGTCTTCACCTGCTTATGATCTCTGCAAATGGCATTAAAGAGCTATCCTACCTACTTTATCTCCCCAACCCAGAGGTTGTCCTTAGGCCTCTGTAGTTATATGTTTTGATACCCTTGTTCTTCATAAACTGGTCTAATCTCTTAAAGCTGTCAAAGCTGACAGCAATCATCACTTCTTCTGGCAGGGAGTTCCATAGACCAGTGATCCTCTGGGTGAAAAAGTACTTTCTTTTATTTGTTTGAGATCTAGCACCCAAAGGTTTCATGGAGTGCCCCCTAGTTCTAGTGTTGTGCAATAGAGAAAATAGTTCTTCCTTATGCATTCTTTTAATTTCCCCCCCTGTGACTCGGATGAGAGCATTTACAGTTTGGCAACTCTATAATGCCCGTCTCTCTCTTTCCACCCTTCTGTCTCCAACCATGTTTCACAGGAGAACTGATTAACCTTGCTATGTACTGTGAGAGAATAAGGAGGAAGTTTTGGCCAGAGTGGCACCATGACGACGACAACACCCTGTACGAATCTGAAGAAAGTAGTGAAGCAAGCAAGACGCAACCATTGCAGGACTTCAGTTTTTATTCTAGGACAGAAACATTTGAAGATGAAGGCACTGAGAACAGTTTTTCCCGAACGCCTGACACTGATTACACCGGACATTCGCTCTTTGATTCTGATGTGGACATGGATGACTACACAGATCATGAACCATGCAAGTGATACATGCCTCAGGAATGCCCCTTCACCTTCTGGCAGAGACACCATCATCTCTTGGGAATCTTGCTGATGGCACCAGGATTTAAAGAGGTCCACATCAGTTGGAAAGAGGCCCTCGTGCTTGATGCTGTGTTCGTAAGCTCTTTGGATCATCTCACCTTTCCACCCATCACACCATTGAGATGAATCCTAGACAAACAATTTCCTGTTCTACTTGACAAGATGGTGGGAAGCCGACAAGGAAGTGGTGAGGGTGGGGCAGGGGCTTGTGATTTTAAAAAATGAAAAACATTCTAGTCTGAGAATGAAACCAATGATAAGTAGACAAAACATACGAGAGAGGCTAGTTTTGGGGCTGATTTCCTCTACCCAGAGAAAGACGTGAGAGAAAACGCAGGAGGGACCACTGGGAATTCCTCTGACCCTCAAACCAAGCAGAAATGGCTGAATGAAGTGAAAGCAACAAGCCATTCTAAAATCTTCTCTCCATTCATGTCTTGTAATGCTCTGGGCATGGTTGCCTTGTGTGAGATTCGAGGAATATTGGCTTTCCCCTTTTACTATCTAACCGGTGCCTGTTCTGATTGTATAAACATACTGGCCTTATTTATTTATTTATTTATTTATTTATTTATTTATTTATTTATTTATTTATTTATTTATTTATTTATTTATTTATTTATTTATTTATTTATTTATTTATTTATTTATTTACCAACCACTTTTAAAAATAAGAATGGTGCACCAGTTGATTTGAAGTCTGTTTGTAAAGTCCTCTGCTGTCATCTCATCACCCTTTGCAGGGAGCCAACACATGAAGCATACAATAAAATAATGCAGATAAACGAGGTAAACTCTACTTGTGTAGCAGATGTGGAGCCTGAAGCCTGATGGCTAGGCTTGTCTGGGGCCAGCAGCCAGTTTAGCTCCCACCCCAGCCCTGTGCCCATCTATATTCATTTGCTTTGTCATTTCTTGGTTGCCTTTCTCTTGGTGAGGGGCTCCAAGGCACCTCACAACAATTAAAACACCTGATATTAAAGCCTGAATCTATTACACAGTTTATTAAATGTACTTAAATGTAGAATGATAGTTTAAAAAAATTATCTAGACATTGAAAATCTTTTTAAAACATCTTAAAAGAACATATGCTCTGCATCCAAGGGGAACTCAATTTTAGTTATTCAAAGCCTGACTAAAGAGGCAGGTTTTTAACTGTTGCCAAAACGATGAAAGGAAAGATGGCAATTCTAATTTCCCTCAATAATTTCATTAACTGTTCCTCAGATACATGA
>JAIOUR011745811.1:0-11052 GCA_020711275.1 Calotes versicolor
CTTCCAGGAGCCCTTGCCAGCACAGCTAGTGCTGAAGCAGCATAACTAGTGGTGAAGGCTTCTGGGAGTTGTAGGCCAAAAACACCTGGATATCTATCTTTGGCCACCCCTGGTATAGGCTATAATCTTGCTGAAATTTTACCTTGGAAATTCTGGTTACATCTGCTATGTATCATATTATAATATTTCTAATCGGGATTTCAAGATGAGAAGTGATTTTACCAGTTGCCTCAACCTCTCCAGTGAGTTTCTGCTAATGAACAGGGATTAAATCCCAGGTCTCCCAAAGAAGTGGATGTATCAATTAAAATTCTCATTGAAATTTAACAGTGAAGCATAGACTACCATGGCCACTTCTTTGAGAATATTTCTAAATTATATATCTATTCCTTATATATATTTACCAATATATGCTCTTTATATACCATGTATACTCACATATAAGCCTAGTTTTTCAGCCAATTTTTAGGGCTGAAAAACTCCCCCACAGCTTATACATGAGTCAATAATTGCATAGAGTTGCTTTGTGGCAAATTGAGGCAATTGAGGCAAAAATAGATGCCTCGCTTATAGTGAATCAGCTTATACTGGAGTATATACAGTATATTCTTTATATGCATTTATTAAAATATAAAATATAAAATTGTGTGTGTGTGTGTGTGTGTGTGTGTGTGAAAAACAATAATGAAAACACTGAAGTAGCAGCTACCTGTGAATGTAAGCATGTATATTAAAACTGTGACTCACCTTCATTGTATGTACTTTGTGATTTCATACTACAGTACTATTACTAGTTGCTGACATGGTACTGTATGCCATACTAAATTCCCATGTAGTTGTCCTCTTATTGTGTCAAAATGGAACAGTCTTCCCCCAGGTCACATTAATCCCTCTCCCCCTGCCCCAAATAGAGCTGTTTGAAGGCATGTTCTGAAGAATGCCTATAATTCAGCAGAAACCGATATATTCCAAGTGGTTGGGCTAATTATGTAATAAAAGAATCACTCCTAAATTTTTATAAATGTTAATGCAAGCATTGAACTTCCATCTCCCAGAAAAGTGTGAACAGAAAATGAAAATTCTGGTAGTGTGAGTACCAAATGCTTGTTTTATACTGGGCTTTTAAAGTGTAGGGCACTGCAGATCTAATGCTGTATTCAAGCTGCAAATTACTCTCTTTGGCATTGAAATATTGCTACAATTAAACCTGCAGTAAAGTATTAAAAGCAGGAGCGGGAGAAGAAGAAAGCTTCTAACTGCTTTGCACAAAACTATGTGGATCTTCAGAGTAGAAGAAATTTCACCACCAGTTCAGGTACAGTTGTTTCCCCTGCCCAGTTTCCTACATTCTGTCCCACACAACTTCGGATAGCATTTTATCTTTCCATTGTGTTAAGTACCCAGGTGGATGATTAATGATCACCACAAGACCCACCAGAGGATCTCTCTCTTGCCTGGTTTGTAAGCTAAATAAATTTATCCATATTGGCTTAAATGTCCACATTTATGATATGACCGTATAAGGAATGTATAACAACTTAAATAATTGATTATGTATGTACTGTATTTTTGCCCTATATGACTCACTTTTTCCCTTCTCAAAAATAGAGGGAAATGTCAGTGCGTCTTATAGGGTGAAGGTTTAAAAAAAAAACAGCCCTCCCAGTCCCCACAAAAGAAGATAATCCATTTTGAAAAGCGGCCATTTTCCTACCTCTTTTCACCATACGCTCAGCAGTGCTTCAAGAAGGAATTGATGTCAAGTATAACTAGATTCTTTTCTTGTTTATTTTGGAAGGGTGGAAAGTGGGGGAATGAGCAGTGGTTTTCCATAGGAATCTATTGGAATCCAGTTAATCCAGGAAATGATTAATCGGCTTCCAATGTATTCCTATGGAAGGCTGCTGCTGGGCTCCCTGGGTCCAGCGATGGCAGCACAGCTGGGCCTGGGGGGGAGGAAAACAACGAAAACTTTTTTTTCTTTGATTTCCTCCTCCAAAATTAGGGAGCGTCCTATAGGCCGGAGCATCTTATAAGGCAAAAACACGGTATGTATGTATGTATGTATGTATGTATGTATGTATGTATGTATGTATGTATGTATGTATGTATGTATGTATGTATGTATGTATGTATGTATGTATGTATGTATGTATGTATGTATGTATGTATGTATGTATGTCCCACTCATTCTCCCCAAAATTAGGTTCAGCACAACTCACAACAGGATTGGACAAAATATATGGTAAAAACATGATCAATTTCAAATGGATTAAAAACATTACATAAAATAATATAAAGGATTACACACAACTTCCCTATTGAAGAATTGTTATAGTCTGTCAAGTAATTTTCAGTATGAATAAGTGACCTTCAAAATATCTTATTGTCAGACCTATACTGGTCTAGTAAATTCAAGACTGTAGCTTCCTTTATTGGGTCAATATATTTGTATTTAGTCTTCCTCTTTCCTAATATTCCTTTTTTCCCTCTCATCTAGAATATACCCGTGGAATCATGTACTGATGTAACAAATCCCATTCGATCAGCAAGTATATTCTAGTTGAGACTATTGGGTTTAGTCCTTAATTTAAAGATGCATTAACAAAGGGTGGAAAGTATTCCTGTAGCAGACAGCTTCAGCTGGTCAACTGCAAAAAAGAAGGTCTAAAATCATCTTTGCCTGCTGATAAGAATGGACCCAATTTTAGGTTCCTCAAAACCTATTGTTTAGAGATGTTTGCCGAGCAAGCCAAATTTGTTGGCTTTAAAGAATACCCATGAAGCATGTGGCTTTGGGGTCTTTTTTACTTTCTATTCATCCCTCATTTGTTCCTTCCCTTCTCCCTGATGTTATGTTGAGACACATAAAACATCACTTTTGGGAGGCTGAAGGAAATGCAGCACCATATGTGAGAAAGGGATCAGGGTTTCATCCCATGAATTCACATCCTCAAGTGTGGAAAAGCATTCTAGATGCATGTAAGTGTTTGTAATAGGGAACAGAAATTTATCTCCCCACAAAACATGAGGGAGGGAAAAGGTTCTAGTTTGACCTCCTCTTTCCTGCATCCATTTTCCACGTGATTGGAAGGCTTCTCTTATTTTTACTCTCTTATCAGCACATTAAAGTGGTACTGTCCTAGGAGGCATAGAGAATAGCACAATCTGAATTCTAAACCTCTTAAGAATTTGTGTCAGCTGTAAACAATAAACTAAAGTCAGTTTGGGCCTGTATTGTCCTATACGCTAATAGAGTGAAAGTGAGCGCCAAGCCAATGTTCTGGTGCACGGCAGGGATGTTTTATCTATCTGTGATGTTTTTAGATACTGTCTTTTATTATTTCATCAATATAACCAACAGAACAGTCTTCTTAAATTATTGCTGAAATGTAGCAGCAGCACAAAACAACAGCACTGGAGTTGCACTTACTGAAATTGCAGCTCATCAGAAACTAATCAAAATCATATTACGTTCGCTGTATAAGAGGCAGATGGAGCACAAAATACAGTATGTTAAAGTTAAGAGACCTTGGGCAAGCATTCTCCCATAAATCCAGGCCCCTGCTCCATGTCTACAATGCTAAACAAGCACGAAAGCCATGGACGTCAAACAACAATGTCAATGGTCCTTAGCCATTTCTTTTATCAGAAAACAGGTCTCTTTATGGGTTGCATATGTTGGCTAAGGCTAAGGCCTGGTCAGTGTGAAAATGTTTACAGACTGAAGAATTCATGTCTTTTAGAATAGAATGGAAACCGGGCTGACAATACACAAATCCAGGAGGCAAGCAAGTCAACGACATCAGCCATTGATCATTGAAAACTGAGTATCTTCACACATATCTGGGTGATGTTCCATTTTCCCCTCTTCGCCAGCATTCAGTTTAGGGGTTTCTTTATGCCGGAGTGGACGAAGTAAAGATCCACTGCCGTTTCCAACCTCATACTCATGGATTTATGTCTTTTGTGCCTGAACCTCATTACCAGGTAAAGATTTAGTCTGACATTTTTGTTGAATGGCTACTCTTAAAACAAACCAGCACAGCAGTCCTATACATTAGAAGTGGGCGTGTGTGGTCCTTCTGATGCTATTGGATTTCAACTATCATCAACTCTAGTCAGCAGAACCAATGATGAGGAATGATGAGACTTGCATCAGAAGGATACAACCGGCCCTCTCATATTTATTCAGATGTCAGACTGTGTTTACTGGACTTTCCTTCCTGATAAATGTGTCCAGGGCTGCCGGTTCATGCATATATTATATGCAAAGACCTAAGTTCAACTGTTGCTTTAACTTTAGTAGACCTGTTGAGTCAACAGGACTTCTTAGTCCCATTGGGTATAGTCTAGTTGGGACTAATGTTTGGATGTAGACTAGAATGTATATTTACAATACTTTCCTACTGATATACATACAAATACAGTCTGTTAATATGACCCATTTGCGTACACACACAAAACAGGGGAATAGTTGTCAGGTAGGGCATAAATCTGTGCAGAATTGTGGTGTTGGCCCTTGCTCCATTGTGTCAAGACTATAGGCATTTGGATGTGATGTGCATCAGCTGATATGAAATAACATTCCCTCTGCACAAGATTAAAGAACAAGCTGCTTCCGTGTGGTATGTTTTCTGCATTCTACAAAACCGGACTACCCATTTCTCATATGCTATACCAAATACTATAAAGTTGAAAATGCCAAAATATACAAGTGAAACTCAAAAAATTAGAATATTCTGCAGACATTAATTTCTTTCAGTAGAGCAGTGCTTCTCAATTATTTTCTGTAAATAGTATCATTTGTCATGGCAGCATTATTTAATACTGTAAGACTTCTTTACAAGGACAATATGTGTCTAAAATGCCCAAAAAGAGCCATTTTCACCATTTTTCTTGCTGGGAAAACCTTGAAATATATATATCCAAACATTATTTTCCTGTACCACGCCCCCCTTTATGGAGCCTCACGCCCCCCCAGGGGGGCCCACCCCACTATTTGAGAACCACTGCAGTAGAGGAACTTAACAGGTGAAACTAATATATGAGGTAGACTCATTACACCCAAAGCAAGTCGTGATTCATCATAATTCTGATGATTAGGGCTTACAGCTAATGAAAACCCCTGCCCCCAGTTTCAGATACTTGGAATTTTGTGAAAAGGTGCAAGATTCTAGGCTCAAAGCATCCCATTCTAAACACTGTCTTGATTCATGTAACTACGATATATATATAAGTTATAGCATCAGTTTATTATAAGCAAGGAAACTGAAGTTTTAGAAGGTAAACAGATATATGGGGAATATGCTTCATTATTAGGTACAAGCAAATGAAAACTACATGATGTTGCAGCAAAGAACGTGCCATTTCATTGCTACAGCCAACTGTTTATGTCAGGGGTAGGCAACCTGCAGACATTCAGATGTTCTTAGACTGCAACTCCCAGAAGCATTCACCACTTGCTGTGCTAGCAATGGCTTCTGGGAGTTACAGTCTAAGAACATGCCTACCCATGGGCTCTGTCCTCTTCCACAAGTCTCCATCCTATCTCCTCAACAGACATTGATCATGCTCTGTCTTCGCTGGCAGCCATGTAGCAAGCCTTCCTTGTTAGGTGAAGTGTCCACATTTCCAGCTGTGGTGTTGCGTGGGAGAGAGGCACAGAGTACTAACCATTTCCTCCACTCACTGGTGGAGGGGATGTGAGGGTGAAGGCAGATATTTAATTACTGCAGTAACAAAACTGGTAACAGCTACCATCTGCAAAATCCTTCAAGTCTGTTTCTTGGGCTTGCAAGGCCATATGTATAGCCTTTTGGATGCAACATCCTTCATGAGCAGAAAAGCAAAATCCAAACCTTTTGAGGACTCAATGTGTGCCTACCACAACATCTGCAACAACCAAAGAGTGACCATCATTCCTGAAGTAGGTGAACAGGGTCTTTTTATCTGAAAATATTTTGAATTAGGGCTTGTACTCCATGTTTTCTGCCAGTCATGATATTTGTTTCATCATAACATTAGTTTGACAGCTTGGATGTGCATCTTCAGTTTCAATTTTGTAAAGGAGGAAGCATCAAAAGTGGTGATAGTTATTAAGCATAATGTTCATAAACCTTATGTTCTGGTGTTTAGTACTACTTCCTCTCACTCCATTACATCCACATTTTCATTTTTTATTTCTGGAAGGTGATAACTTGCACCCCCTTATGTGTTACGTACTTTATGCTGGTTTTTCTTTTTCTGGTGAACCTTCAGATATATAACCTTTGCTTTACTTTTTTCCTCAGGAGAACATGTTCCCTGCATGGCTTGGTCACTGTTCACTAAAAGCTGGACAACAACTGATTTTAAATGGTGACTGTAACTTTATAATTAAAACTGACCAAGTCCACTGAACGTTTACTTTATATTATAGGTAAACAAACATGTTTTAAATTGCTGGCTGGCTAGACAACATAACTGAAATTGAAACTGAAACTTAAAAGTAGAGTAAAAGGAAGTCCTTAATACAAGTTTCTAATACAGTATTTAACTCTCTCACGGGCATGCTAATATACAGACTCAGTTATGTTTCTTTAGTTAGCAAAGTAATTAGGATACTTTTAATCATGAATCTTCAGCCTAGGAAAGTCTAGTGTGAAGGCTTTTGGGTTTTTCTATTCCTCAACCTCTAGATGAGGATTTTGTTGTAAATATCCCACCTTGGTAATTTGGTGGGGTTTTTTTTTTCAGACAGCCTTTTTTCCTTAAATTGATCCTTTCCTAAAACTGTTTCAATAGAATGCTGTACTGTGGATTTCCATGATATCATAAATTAAAAATAATTTTAAAATAAAATAAAATAAAGAAGACATAGCACAGCTTCAGGGAATGCTGGGCTGCTACTAAACCAGGAAAGACTAGTAAAGCATTTCTGAGTACAGTAGATGTTTTAAAAACAAAACAGGAAACCCGTTGTCATGTGTCAGAATCAAGTTGACAACAACTAATTATATTATACAAATCTGTTATTTCATTGTCTTACAGATTCTTCAAGATTTTACAATACCAACATTACTTCCTATTTGTACTTTGTAACATTCATTCCTGTTTGTGAACATGTCATATGTATGATATATACTTTCGCTGTAATTTTTCACCTTGATCAGGGGCATGCTAAGTGGGAAAATGACCAGGGGCTTTGGCCAAATGGGCTTGGTCTAAGCAAGAGTGGGCGTGTCTTAAAGGGATGTGCATATCTATATGCATATCCATATTTTTAAAACTTTAATGTTGTTATGTCAACAGAGATTTTTGCACCAGGGAAGTGCCCAGAAAAGCCCCCCACCCATCCTCTGGTACCAAGAGCTATTTGAATTTCATTGGGGGCTTTAGCCTCCTTAGTGCCCACCCCCCAGCAACTCCCCTGACCTTGATAATGGCATCAGAAAATATTCATATATTCTGCCAGAAATATTGGTAGTTGACACATGCAGAAGACTACCATTCACCCACTGGGAACAGACACAGACAGCCAAATGAAGCCATACCTGCAGGGCAGAAATGTAGAATTTTGCTTTGTAAACATGAGATTTGATTTAAAGTTATGTAACAATGAGATTTGATTTAAACCTCAATTAAAATCATATCTTTGACTAGAAGTCCTCTGTTAAATGCTTGTATAAGAAACTAAGGTCAGAGACAAATTTGTAGCTGGGCAGGTCAAATAAATATTAATTTTAATGGACAAGATGAAAACATCCTGAATAAAAATGCTTCTCAGAACTTTTAAAGTACCCTTATATACTCAAGTATAAGTTGACCCAAGTCTAAGCTGAGGAACCTAGTTTTACCTCAAAAACACTGGAGAACAGGTAGGTGGGTTATTATTATTGACTCAACTATAAGTTGAGGGGGACTTTTTCAGCCCTAGAAAATGGGCTGAAAAACTAGACTTGTACTCGAGTATATACGGTAGCTAAATAAGTGTTTGTTCTCAAAACCCGTTGTCCAAACATGCAGTGAAATTAAAACTCAACCACAGCACAACCCTGTCCAGATTTTCTAAGAAGTCCTAACTAGCCAAGAAAGATGTGAGTTAGCAACTGAATCTCTACTGAATTCAGCTGCCACTCACTCTAACGGTGTTGGAAATTGTTTCAGATTACCTTGACCCTGGCCTAACTTTGTGTTGCCTTTCGAACTGTGTACATTGACTGCAGAAGGTTTGGATCTGGCCTGAGTTTTTCAGTCAGTCATCTACCTACTGGTCACCCCACCCCCCCCCCTTCTGTCAGCAAAGCAATTCTGCTGGCAGATCACTCTGTTTACAGATTTCTGAGAACTGAAATAAACAACAGAATGGTCCTATACATGTAATCAAAAGTAACTCCCATTAATCTGAATAGGATGTACAGTACTTCCATATACATATGCTTAGGATTACAACCTAAGTTTGTTTTTGGATTCAGTTTGATCTATTTGATCTATTCTAATTTGTTCTGATATGCACAGTCATTGGCTATAATTCTGCAGTGTCACCTATGTCTGCAGAAAGGTGCTCATGTCAGCAGGCAGCAATTTTCAATAATCAAAAACATCCTACTTCTGTCTTGTGGCTTTTCCAACTCCCATACTATCCTTTTCATTACATGGGAGTCACAAAACAGAAAGAGACAGTGGTTTTCAGTAATTAAAGACTTCTTCCTTCTGTCCCACAGTTTCTTGTCTTTCACACATTGAAAGGGATTATTTGGGAACTGGGAAAGCTGCAAGACAGAAGCAGGAAGTTTTTATTACTAAAAATTAATTGTGGTGATATCATCACCCTGCCAACTGCATACTTACGAACTGCAGTTACATCAACAGAATTTGAAACAGAATTTTATCCTGTCTAATTACAGGATAAACACCAGCAAGATATACAGCACATTTTTTGCAATTCCATATAAATGCCAAGATATAAACAGGATCAGATATACATTTGGAAAAGGATATGCATAAAGTGCATTAGCAAAAATAAAATGTGTTCTTTTTAATGCACTGAAGTATTGGGCAAATCATTTACTTCTCTGCTTCCAGTCATTATGTTTCTTGCTGCTTTCTCTAATTCTGTAACAATGTAAAAATTATGTTTACAAGTCTTGAGAGACATCCTGTTTTAACAGAATCTTCAGTTATTATTAAAAAAAATCAATAGGCTGGCATGTGAAAAATACTGAATAATGTTATTTTCTAAATATCAAGGAGTGAAGTCATTTGAGATTATAGCAGACCAAGCATATTTTACATTGTTATCAACCAGTCTTAAGGAAAAGGTCATTGTTAGTATAACTTTTTAAACTTCCTGAGATTAATGAAATCAACATACTGTCGAGCTAGATTTCCTTTCACACCAGTTTAAACTAAGATTAAGGGTTCATTCACACAACCAAATTCACTTGTCAAGATGTGGTTGCTAACTAGATTAGCAATGCAGCTGGCTTTGGCCTGTGCCTAACTCAAAATTCATCATTTACTATTTCAGCCTTAATGAAAGGACAGGAATCAACTGATCCATTAAAAATGGCACCTTGATGTAAATTTTACTTCCAGCCTTCCTTCTAGGTGTCCTCATCCATTTTGTGACATCATCAGAAGGCTTTTCTTCTCTATTACTGAACACCTCTCCTATGTACCTCTGTCATTTATACAGAGACGATCACAAGAAATGGCAAGGGTAAATTACGTATTTGGCAAGATAGTTATTATTCCTGCTAGCATCCTCTCAAGCATCATATTTAGCTCTCCTCTGTGCTGCTGAACCACAGCAAGTGTGGCCTTATTTTTCAGCTGGGCTTGCCTGAAGTGATCACATTGATTCATTACATGGGTAGCTAGAATGCGCCCCTTTGATTGGAGCAACAACCTGGCTGACCTTAGATAGGAGAGACCTCAATGTTTTGATCGGTCCATAGGAAAATAATCTAGGTCCTACTGACAAATATTAACTTGCCTTTGTCATAAATATTAAGCCAAGGTAGACGTTTTAGATTTGAATGCCATGAGGGCTGGCTGACACAAAATATAGGTCTTCCCTTAATTCTCACTGAGATTATAATGAAGCAAAGCAATTGTAGGTAAACTACAGCACTGCCATACAGGTTAATAGGCTAAGACACCTTGATTCACTGCCCACGTGGCCTATGTTCGGTGAATCTCATTAGCTGTTTTATTTTTATCACCTCCTAGCTGTCAATTGACTGCTTCTGGTTGAATGGCTTTTTTTCCAGGATCCTGAATGGGCCAGAATATGAATCCACATAAATGAAAGCCTTCCTTTCCTTAGCTCTAATCGAACTGTACAAGCAACATATGTCTGTATGTTCCACAGTACATCCCTGAAGTAGAGTCTGTGCATCTTGACTGCCCTCCCTGAGATTGGCGCAATGTGTTTCCCAACAATAGGGAAGAGACATTTTTATTTAGACACTTCCAGTTCTGTGGGCATATATGTCTTTGAATGTTTTTTTTAAAGAAGGGGCAGCTTACAATAGGATAAGTTGACATTCTTTCATGTGCAGTCCCCTGAAGAGGCTCTCATCTTTCTGGCCATTTGGCTGGAATTTTATTTGTGAGTATCTTGTGAGACCTGAGAAAAGAATCTCAGAAGATATATACTTGCCTGTGAATTTTATTTCTACCTTGGGCATAAAGTATAATAGAAATTGTACAATGCTGCTCTCTACATTTCTACATGGAAGCTAGCCCCACAGAATTCAGCAGGACTTGATTACAGGGCTACAACTTAAATTATTTTTCCACAAATGGTGTTATAACAGCCATTTTGTCTGTTATCCTCTGTTGTGAATATGATCAATACAGCATGTGGCAGGGAAAACAGCCATTGATTATTCAAATGATAATCCCTAGAAAGATGGCTATTAAAGTCAAGCAATCTGGTGAACAAACATTTCATGTCCTTATGAACAAATGAAGCCTTAATAATGCACATTATTCGTAATCAGGGACTGCATACATGCACACATACGCATACACCTATATGTCTGCAGCAACCTCTTTTGTTCC
>JAIOUR011746922.1:0-11041 GCA_020711275.1 Calotes versicolor
TGAATGAATGAATGAATGAATGAATGAATGAATGAATGAATGAATGAATGAATGAATGAATGAATGAATGAATGAATGAATGAATGAATGAATGAAGTGATATACCACCTCTTGAAAACCCTGTTAGGATAAGTGATATCCAACTTGACTGCACATAACATGTCTGTAAGAGCAGCATGAAGAAACATACTAAGCAATAATCAGGAGAGACATCCATCCTATTGAGAACCTAGTAATCTTTCAACACTGTGCCATCAATATAAGTTTATTGTTTTCATTTCTACCATAGCAGAAACCTAGCCTTTCAAACCTATCCAATGATTAATATTTAAAATATTTTCAGATATTGTGACATACCTGCCTACATGTTCTTAACTATAATGAATGCCTTTAAATGGTGTTTCTCTTAAAATGGATATTTTTGTTTGTGCATTTTGGCATGTTTTTTGAGCTGAGGACTGGAAACGGAAACCACAAATAGGGACTAGGAATGGAGGTTATATTTATTAATTGTTAAGCTGTTTGCATGGCATCCAAGGCACACATGAAGCAGCTCTCTTAATCCTTCATCTGTCCCAGCACAGAGTCATTAAGGTGGTCTCGTACATCTTTTCTGTCATTTGCAAAATCTACTTTGGAGCCTAGTGTACTTTCTCCCAGGGGCGTTGCTAGCACAAGGAGATTTGGGGCTGTTGCCATTAATTGAATGCCAATTGCCCTGAGTCTCCTGGGGCTAGCAACACCCCTACTTTCTCCCAATTTTATCCACAATACAGTGTTGGCACACTGAACAAAAATAGTTCTGTGCGATGTTTCTTTTACGATGCCGGATTCCGGAGTTGTGCATTTTTGTTCCCACAGTTGAATCATCGCCAAAGTATCTGCAGACATAGGTGCTTTTTTTTCCAAGGCTGTCTCAAATATGCTTTCAAATTTGCCCCTGCCTCCTGGACTATACAATGAAGCACCCCATTTGCCACGGGTTGCTTCTGAGCTATCGTTGCCCTCCGCCTCACCCTGCACCAAGAATAATCCTTGAACATCAGAACATCAGCCGTATTCCTTCACGGGGCTCTTTTCAGCTTAGTTCAGCTTGTGCGAGCAATTGGAATGGAAGAAAGGTGGTGCCTTCCCCCTCCATTTTCCCCAGTGTAGGGCAATGTTAACTGGGTTTCCAGAAGACTGAATGTCAATTAAACCCATGAATTTGCCCAGGTCTGCTGCCAATGAACTGTCGCATTCTCAGTTGCACTTCTGACTGATGCCACTCAGGAGACGCAGCCTATGAATCAGGAAGCAAAACTGTCTGTGATCTCCCTCCTCTATCCTGAATTTGATGTGAGGGCTGGTGAGGCCTCCTGTGTATATTGGGGCAGTTCAGTGGTTTGCAGTAAATACAACTCACCATGAAGCTATCTTGTGCTTCTAATTAGATCATAGAGCAGTTACCTCTTCCCTCTTTTCCCCGAGTGTCAACGGTGCCAGAAAAGTTTAAAAAGGCAAAGGGCATAACCTCTTTTATCTGTGTTATCCAGGGAGGATGTTTTCAAAAGTGCCTGTAGGAGGTGAGTGGAGAAGAAAATCTGTGAAATGAATAGGCCAGATGCTTAGTCTCCTCTGCCCACCCCACCCCCTACACCAAAAAAAAAGCTTCCCTTTTGCTGTGAGAAATTCTAGTTGATTAATCTAGACTAGAGCTTTTATGTTTAGTACACTATTCTCGGCATCCAGGGAAGATGGGGGTGGGTGGGTGGGGTGGGGCTGACATGCATTGCAAGGGCATGAGGACGGCTTTAAAATATGGCCGGCACAATCCAGCAGGAGTTAAGCACTTCTACATGTTATTGATTGCAGTGGGAAAGTTAAGCACTTGCTCAAATCTCAGAGGGGCTTAACATTCTTGATTTTGACAGGATTAAGCCAGATGTTGTGAATTCCAGAGGGATAGCTGTGTTAGCCTTTTGCTGCAACATCAGGAGACCTCGAGCATCTATAAGCTAACAATTGTATTGTGGCACAAGCATTCCTGAATGATGTCCACCTAAATGCACTTCACCTTTGTGCTACCAGACAGCAGGTACTGGCCTTCTTTTCTACCAGTTCTGTCCCCTTGACTGAGATATTACATATGGAAAAGCAACCGTTGCTGTGTTTTCCTGACTTTTCTTTTGCTTTCCTAGGCATGAGTAGTCATATAATAAATTGCACACTACTGTACATATGAGGGTGCAGTGGCTTACAATAGCTAGTGCCTCTCATGCAATTGCTGTCCCTCAATCATGTAGCCCAGGATTCTGTCCCTTGTGTTGTGCTTATCCTTAGGGTCTGGCTTTTAATTTTATTAGATCAGAGAATTAGAGGTGGGGGTGAATCATGAAATCCCTCATCTCTTTTGCTTATTCTAACTCAGAAAGTCTCCGTGAAAATTCTCGGACATAAATGTGAATTTGTCAGCAAGTTGATTTCATGGCAATTGTACTTCTGTTTTCTTAGAGAGATTGAAATATTTCGCTGTTCATCTGAACAGCTTCATCAGTCTGAGAAAGTTAGTTGTGAGCACTCCTTTTTATATCTTATTTTGACCTCAGTCACCCTCGTCTGAATAGGTTCTTGAGATAGAAAATGGCCTGAATGGATGGAGTTGGGGAGGAGGTAAAATTCCTTGGGGAAAATGGAGTAAAGTCAATTTGCTGCCAAAGTGGTAGCTTGCTTTATTTATTTATTTATTTATTTATTTATTTATTTATTTATTTATTTATTTATTTATTTATTTATTTATTTATTTATTTATTTATTTCCTGCCTTTCTCCCCAAAAGGACCCAGGGTAGTTTCTTGGACATTTGACTAGTATCAATATAATGTGCAGAACTCAGCCTTCAAACCTCCCAACTATAGTTGTGTGCAGGGATGCTAAGAGGAGCTGTTGCTGTCCCCATACAAAATTTATTTAGTGTTTTAGTCTGTAGCCAAAGATAGCCAATTGTGGCGATGCACACTATGTAAGGAATTATAGTAACATTCTCCCTCATCTCAAAAATTGTCCAGAGGCCACTACTATTTCGAAAAGGTTTAAAAGGTGGCATTTCTGCTGTGACATATAGTTTAGCTCTAAGACTTAGTATTAGATTTTTACCCCCAAAAAATAAAATGTCACATCACCCTTATCATGAATGCTTGCCCCAGTTTCCTGGGTGGGTCTACTGACAGAAAGTCTCAGGAAACTTCAACAGGTTCAAAATTCAGCAGCCAGACTGCTGACAGGGGCTGGTTACAGAGATCACATAACACCCCTGTTAAAGCAGCTCCACTGGCTGCCAATCAGTTTCGGGGTCAGTTCAAAATGCTGGTATTAACCTATAAAGCCCTAAATGTCCTGGGCCCAAACTACTTCAATGACTGTATTTCCTAATATGAGCCGGTTTGTGTTCTCTCAATCCCACCACCTTCTCAGACATACCAGGAGAGAACACAACAAAGGGTATAACAGCTCTGTAACTGCTCCCAAAATTTGGAAGTCCCTCCTACAGGGGGCCAGACATGAACCATCTCTGATGTCCTTCTGCAAGCAGGCAAAAACCTTTCTCTTCAAGCAAGCTTTCCCTGAGCAAGCTAGTATGTTATTTTAATTAGGCTGGTTGCATCACTGCTTTGACTGAAGTTTGTAGAAATAACCTGCATTTTACTATTATTCGTTTACTGTTCTCTGATGTTATTAGCACTAATATTTATTTTTAACGACTATTAAAATTATGTTACCTCTCCTCATTCATTGCTAATAGCTTTGAATATTGTCTTAATTGTTTCTTGAGAATTGTTATGTGCTCACTACCATCAGTTTTATATACTGTCCTCCAATGCTATAAGGATTTTTTCCAAAGAGAAAGGCAGGTTAAAATATATATTAAATAAATAAATAAATTTCACCCAAAAAATCCTGTAGCCCTTCAACTATGCCAGAAATAAGCAGTACAGCTCTAGAAAGGTGAAGAATGGATTGCTCTAAATTAAAGCACATGTGGATGCTGTAATCCAAACAGCACCAGAAACTATCCAAGTAGCGAGTTGTTTTGCCAGTGTGAGCGTGCCTAAATCCTATTGTCTATCCCATCCAAAGTAAGCCCATCAAATCAGTCAGAATCAAATAAGCATTGACGTAAGGACCACTCATTCAGTGGGTCTGATTTAGCAAGGGGAAACAGCTAGATTATGCCCTGCTCTAATTAGCGATTGAACTCACCCCCACCCCACCCCAATGAGAAGAAACCCTAATGTTTTTATTTCGTTTGGATCCTTTGCTTGACGTAGAAGATGACATCAAATCTGGCAGGGCAAATGTGTCATGGTGGTGGTGGTAGGGTGGGAGAGAGGGAAAGGTTATTGTTAGGGGATTATTTTATTTACCTCTTGTGTTAAATAGAAACAAGTCGAGTAACTTGCTTACAATGGAATTTGCTGTTGAATCGAGTTAGAATGAAGCCGGATGCCCTTTGCATGAACTTTGTAGCCCTGCTGTAACATTTTCAATTAATTTGTTTATTGGTTTTAATAGGCTTCTCCTATTACATTTATAGGACTGCATGGGCCTCCTCTGATGGCTAATTAACACCTTTTTACATTTTTGACCAAAGAATTGGCATGTCTGCTGGATAATGCAGCAAACTTTGATTTATCAAGCTTTTGTACCCAAGAGGCTTTATGGGGAGGGTGAGGGTGGGCTACATATGGTCAATAAATCATGCCATGCTTATTATTTGTCTTTTCTATCATTAAAAATACACAGTAAATAAGTCATGCCTATGTCAATTTTTTTATTTTAACAAGATCTCTTTTATTCTACTTTGATTTTTAATGATGCTGTTTTCAGTTATGAGAATAGAGGGATAATTAAACTTGTTCAACTGACTGTGTACTTCAGTAACTTATCCTTAATACGTTGCCCTGGTTTTATACCCTGTGGGGGGGAATTAAATATGCAACTCACCAAGTTCCACTTTGGCCACCATATTTGGGGAGCTACAGTCCTATTTTCAGTGCATTTTATTATCGTGTCTCTTTACATGAAATGACTCTTAGAATCAAAAAGGACTGGTAACTTGGGGCTCAAGCCTATATTTGAGATCTACAAGTTGAAAGTCAAAGAACAAGATGCAGCTGCACCATAATGAAAATACCAGTGGAGAAATACTCTAGGACAGGGATGCTCAATAGGTAGATCGGGTGTGGGTAGATCACCGGCTTCCCCGTGTAGCCCCTCCCTCTCTCTCTTTCATCTTCCTGGGTTTTCCTTTCCCAGAAAAATCAGACATGACTCACCTGCACAAAGGTAATCCCACTGGCTCAGATTACTGGACAGCCTTGGATATTTTTCTATGACTGTTCTTTGTATTTTTAATAATTGCTTTCAAGTAATGTAAATTACAAAAATGTACAGGGTTGTATTGAGCAATGTGGGTTTATGCAGTTATGTAAAGTACATCAACATTGTGTGTGTGTGTGTGTGTGATTTTTATAGTGGGTAGATCACTTTGTCTTGGTCATTTTATAAGTAGCTCGCATGCTGAAAAAGTGTGGGCACCTCTGCTCTAGGGTAGTGGTTCTCAACCTTGGGTGACCCAGGTGTTCTTGGGCTGAAACTCCCAGAAGCAGTCCAAGAACACCTGGGTCACCCAAGGTTGAGAACCACTTTTTTAAGGAGTAGGCCTGAAGGTATCTAGCAAAGATACCTTCTTCTTCACATTCATCTCCTTCTGAAAAACAATACTGTGCTGCATCTAAACCAGTCTCCATAGCATTTTGTTAGTTTACAAATCGATTCAGAGTTTCGTGTTTTGTGCCCATCTCTAGATGCAGGCATAAAATATGGACAGAGATATGCAGCCTGCAAATGCAAAGCAGAGTGCAATCATGAGAAGTACAGAAAGGGGCCCAACCAACAGCACATCAGAATAATGGAGTTGGATGTGGCCTATAAAGCCATTACATCCAAACCCCTGCTCAATGCAGGAATCTAAATCAAAGTATATCTCTGAAGGATGATTTTATAATCTTCTGTTGAATGCTTCCAGCATTGGAGCAAGCCATTGGTTCCATTGTCATACTGCCCTAACAGGTAAGAGATTTTTCCTGATAGTCAGTCTAAATCTACCTACCTTTAGCTTGAGTCCTCTATTATGTGCCCTGCACTCTGAAAGTGCCGATAGAGAAGAGATCCTGTACCTACAAGTACCATCCTATCACCCCTCAGTCTTCTTTTCTCAAGGCTAAGCATGCCCAGGTCTTCAGTCTTTCTATATAGAGCTTGGTTTCCAGTTCTATGATCATCCTTGTTGCCCTCCTCTGAACTTGTTCCAGTTTCCCAGTATCTTTCTTACTTTGCGATATCTAGAACTGGACACCATACTCAAGATTAGACCAAATTAGTACCGTATAGAAGGGAACCTTAACAGAATATGGAGAATATTTTTCTAATAATATCGCCTAAAGTAGCATATTTTTTTTTGGCAATCACATTGTACTGCTGCTTCATATTCATCTTGTGATCTACAGTAATTCCAAGATCCTTCTTGCTCATAGTATTACTGAGCTAAGTATTACTGGGATGTTTTATAATGGTGCATTTGCCTACCCTCTCCCCTTGGTATAGAACTTATCCATGTTAAATTTCATTCCCTTGCTTTGAGGCCTGTGCTCATGCCTATTAGGATCTTTTTTGCAATTTGTTTCTCTCATCCAAAGTATTAGTCATTCCACTCAATTGTCAGCTCCAATTCAATTAGCAATCCCTGCACCCCTCACCCAAGTCATTAATTAAATGTTGAAGAGCTCAAGGCTCAGGATGCCTTGTGGTATCCCACTTGTTCCTTCCTCCTTGTCTAAGAAAGAGCCACTAATTAGCACTTTCTGAGTATGGTTTTTGTAACCACTGTGTATCTGCTTGATAATTGTTCTAACTAGCCTACCCCTTGTTAATTGGCAAATCAGAATATCATGGGGCACTTTCTCAAAAGCTTCACTGAAATCAAGATATATTACATCTACAGCATTCCTGCCATCTTCCAGGAAGGTTACCCAATCAAACAGTGAGATTAGATTATTTTGACAGGATGTTTTCATTACAAATCCATGTAGACTTCAAATTATTACTGCATTGTTTTTTAAGTGTTTGCAGATACTGTAATCTTTTACAAAACCTCCCCTGGAATTAATGTCTCACAGTCGGGCCTGAAGCTCACCGGGTCCTCCTTTTCCCCCTCTTTGAGGATATGGACAATGTTAGCCCTCCTTCAGTTATCTGGCACTTCAAACATTCTTTATAATTTCAGCAAAACAACACAGTAATTCTGAGGTTCTTTGATTCTCTTGGGTGCAATTCATATGGCTCTGGAGATCTTAACTCTTTCAAAATAACAAGGTTTTCCTCAACCATTTGTTTATCAACCTCAAACTGCAATCCTGTCCAGTCCACTTGTACTTCATATTTGCCAGGAAGGGCATTTACTCTCTTTTCAGAGAAGACCAAGAATATTTCTGCCTTTCCTTTGTTAATTATTCTCATTTTTCCATCTCCATTTATTTATTTATTTATTTATTTATTTATTTATTTATTTATTTATTTATTTATTTATTTATTTACTTGCTTGCTTGCCATCTTGATGCCATCTTTCTACTTTAAAAGGACCAAAGGCATCTTACATCAGTAAAAGCTAGTACTTAAAGCTGACAACAGCAAGTTTACAAATACTGAAAAAAATCAAACTACCCCTTGTTAACTGGCAAATCAGAATGTCATGGGGCACTTTCTCAAAAGCTTTACTGAAATCAAGATATATTGAACTCCTAACCTCTATTCCCCATAGACAAATATCTAAACAATTGAGCTATCCAGCCAGCATATGTACAATACACAGTAGGGTGTGATTGCACAGGGGAAACAGATCATATTTTGGACCATTTGTGGCAAAGTCTGGCACCTTTTGTTTCCAAGCAATCGCATGGCATATCAACAATTGCACTCCAGCCTGACTCTGATCTGTGGCCAAGCTGGGCCTTTTAAGTCTTACTACTACTGTCAAGATCCAGGCTGGAGTGATTCCATGACGGACAGAAGGGTCATGTTAAGGGAGATTGGTTCCTGCGTAAGTACTTCTCACACAGCAGCTAATAAGTGAACCCTCCCCAGATGCAGATCCTAGTGCTCCATGGTCATGTGGGCAAAGATCCTCTGAGATCCACTTTTGTTGTCCACTCAGCCCCTTTCCCTTAAAGTGGCCTTTAGTGCTACCACCGCCAAAAGCCACAATATTGCGCCACTTTCACGGACCATTTTCATGGTCCTTAAAAAAAAACAATGCCCCATGCAGGCAAGTCGACATGTCTTCTTCTGTGCGTCAGAGATATGTGCTCGCTCTCTATTCTCCTTTAAAGGTTCAGTGTATTGTTGAGCTTCCACTCCCTCTGCCCGGGCTTGGAGAGACATGGGCAGGGTTTTTGTGGTGCTTTTTAACCCCCTCCCTTTAGCATTTCAACATGTCCTCTTCCATGTGTCAGAAGTCTGCTCTGGCACTCCGTTCCCCTTTAAACGTTCAATGTGTTGCGGAGCTCCTGCTCCCTCTTCCCGGGCTCGGAGAGGCTCAGGCAAAGAGAGAGAGACCCATTTACAGCCGGGCGGACCCCACAAAAAGAGCCAGAAATAAGGGCGGGGGGTGAGAGAGACGGATCCGTGTGTGTCCCCACTAATGCTTGCCCCTCCTAAAGAGGCAATCCCAACTGGGATACTTTTTACACCACCCGCTGGGATTTGGTTAAAGGGGCAAGTCTTTTTGTTGTTTTTTTCCTGAAAAGGCAGCTGCCAGTAAGGATAATTTTTTCAGAGGCACTTTGGAACCCCGATTGTTGGGGTCGTGTGATAAGCGCCATCGTGACTCTTTCTGGTGCGAACAGTTATAGGTCTTTTGACTCCTGTGTACCAAGAATTCTTGAAGAAGAATTACAGTGCATATGCACATTGTACATTGATCCTGTCTGCATCAGATTGTTGCTGACCCTTAATTTTATATGTTTGCACTTGGATTAGAAGGCCGCTGGTGCTTTTAAAACCAGTATTGCACGTTAGTGAAGTGCCGGCTTAAGCTCTGCGATAGCTACATGAAAGTATCCCATCTCACTTCTTCATGAAATTCATATGATGCACTGTAAATATTTACAGTATTTTAATGCAATGAGTATGACCCGGAGAGAAAGCTGTAAAATAGTTGAAGCTAATCCCCTGGGATATACTTGCAGGCAGCATTGCCAACTCTCACCATTTTATCACAACTCTCATAACATTTGATCCTTTTATTATATTCCTGGATCTGTTTATCTCAGATTTCATTTAGAGGTTAGGAGAAGAGGATGTTATTAACCTTTGCATGAATGGCAAAAAGCTTGAAATTAGTTGTATATTTTAACCTAGTGGTTACAACAGAATCAATGTATCTCTGTTTACAATTAGATTAAATCCATAGGTATTATTGTTGCTATTTTCTTTGCCACTGCATTAAAATGCAGACATTTTATTTTCATGTGCTTTTAAAATGGAGGCAGGCGCTCCCAATGGCACTCACATAATGATGATTAAAAACAGAAAATAGAACTCAAGTTGTATTTCCAGTTATGATTCTAAAAGAACAGACAGAAATACTCTACAGGTCAGTGTGACAAATCACATAAAATAATTTAAAACAGGGTAAGTGATATATAAATAATTTAGCCTGCAATCCTAGGGTTCTTTACCTGGCACTATGTCCTAATGCACTTAAAGGGATTTTATGTCTAAATTTATATAAGATTGTGCTGCAATGTGAAGCATTCAGTCCAGTATCTTGGCAGAAAATGCATACTGAAATGAAAAGATTGTCAAGGCCCATTTAGAAGCAGGTAAAGATGGCACCAGATAGACTGTGGAGCCAAGTAAATAAATGTGGTCGCTCAGTGGGCTAGAGTGCCAACTGTCGGCTGCAAAGTCAGCCGCTCAGTGGTTTGAATCTCGGGTGCCGCACAGCGGAGTGAGTTGCTGCTAGTCCCAGCTCCTGCCAACCTAGCAGTTTGAAAGCATGCAGAATGCAAGTAGATAAATAGGTACCGCACTAAAAAAAGTGGGAAGGTAACAGTGTTCCATGTGCCGTGCCATGCCAGCCACATGACCACTGACTTGCACAACACTGACTCTTCAGCTAAAAACCGAAGATGAGCAGCAGCCCCTAGAGTCAGATACCGCTTGCACCCATGTGTGGGAGGACTTTACCTTTACCTTACTGACAAATAATCACCACTACCATCACAATCTGCATCTGAATCCTAATTGTTCAAAGTATAATCAATTGATGAGGTAATACATTTCTGGAAATGTTAAATAAATCTTTAAAATAAAAAAATGCTCTGCTTCAGCAACAGAAATCTGTAGGAAGAAACAGCTTTTAGACACTTTCTGTATCGAGATTATGGACCCTGATTTTTCAGCCTTGTTCTCCATTAGTGAAGAAAGCAACCATGTATTTTTTTTATCTGTCTCAGGAGATGGCCACTGCCTCCACTCCATTCCCATTCTATATACAAAAAAAGCAGGGACTCAAAGATACCTGGGGATTCCCAGTTGTTGCTAGAGGGGCAGCCCTGCACAAGCAGGTAGACAAGCCATGGACTTCAGGCAAGATAGCAGTCACTCAGTCTCCTTGGGCGCACTGGGGATCCTGGAAGACTGGCCAGTGTTACGTCAGCTTCCTGCCAAGCTCCCTGTTAGCCCGTTGGAAGACATGGGAGGTTGGGGACAGCAAATCTGAGCGAAGCAGGTTTCAATCCAGTCTGCCAGCCCAGCATATAAACAGGACCTCCCTGCACTCCTCAGCAGTCTCCATTTGGCTCGACGTCCCGCCTATGCACCCTGTGTATGACTGGTAAAGCAAGTCAGATAATTTTACTGTACAGTACATGGTTTTTCTGTTTGGGACTCTTTGGGGGGTATGCAATGGTGTAGCATGGGGGGGTGCCAGAGAGGTGATC
>JAIOUR011748033.1:0-11049 GCA_020711275.1 Calotes versicolor
GCCCCCCTATGGAGTGGAAATTTTTTTCAACGCCCCCCCTTGTGAAAATCCTAAAGGATGACACTGCAAGTGCTGCACTCAGTATGCCAAAAGATCTGGAAAACGCAACAATGACCACAGGACTGGAAAAGATCAGTTTATATTCCAATCCCCAAAAAGGGCAATACTATCTTTACCAGCAAGTGGTTCATGTCTTTGTTAAAATCACATGTTTAAATCCTATTGTAGTAGAAAACTCTGTAAGAATATAAAATGTGGGCAAGTTATCTTGAGCAGCAAGTGGTTTATACATTTGGTAAAATCATATATTCAAACAGTCAGGGCCAGGGGGGATGGGAGGATAGCACCATGGGCAGCAACATACATTTGCTTGTAAGTCTATGTAAATATATGGTGCTGTCCATGGTGCTATCCCCCCATCCCCCCCTTAGCTATGGCCTTGCAAACACTTTTGTAGTAAATAGCTCTATCAAACAATGTTAAAGATAACTTGCTCATATGGGCTTTCTACATTATTACAGCATTATCCCTGTTTCAGTCCACAGTAACAGTAACAATAAATATAACATATAGATACAATGTGAAGTGTATTGTCCATAACTTAAATTTTATTAGAGTTTTATTAGAGTTACTATGTTATAAAAACAACAATCATGTTTGTATTATATGTTTTATCATGCTTCCTAAATAGGAGTCTGTTAAAAATATGCATTGGCAATTAATTTGAAACTACCAGACATTTACTGTGTTGTTCCCTCACTCTGTTTTGTTTTAAATATTAGAAACCAACCCCTGAGGAAGGCCTTTCTAAAGTTCAGGCCGAAACGCGTTGGGCTTTATTTTAACAAAAACAACTTCTGCATGTATCAGCATCCAGAGACTTGGTCTCTTTTCTGCATCTTCACTGATTTGGATGCACCTTCTCTTCTGTGGCGCTCCCTGCTGGAAGAAGTGGTGACAGCTGTAAGCTTTGGTAGCTTTAAAAAAGGATTAGACAAGTTTATGGAGAACAAGGGTATCAATGGTTATCATTATGGATGCCAAAGGACAAGCTCCAGGTTGGAGAGATCGGAAGGATATCTATCAATGCCATTTGTAGGGAATCATAAGCAGGTGAAGGGAATATCTGCCATCTTGGAATTCTTAATTTTAATTTTAATTTACTTAATTTTATTTTACTTCTCATTTATTTTACATTTTTCATTGTATTACGTGTGTATTTACGACTGAATTGTTTGATGTTTATTTTATTGTGCTTTTATATGCGGCATATTGGAGTCCGCTTGTTATTGTAAGCCGCCCAGAGTAGGCCTTGCCTAGATGGGGGGGCATAAAAATCCAATGAATAAATAAATAAATAAATAAATAAATAAATAAATAAATAAATAAATAAATAAATAAATAAATAAATATCCTGAAGTAAATGGTTAGCCACTGTGTGAGACAGAATGCTGGACTGGATGGGTCTGTGGCCTGTTCCAGCAAGGCTCTTCTTATGTACTTGCTAACAGGAAATGTCATTTGACAAAGGAATTTGCTGCCTCAGAGGTTGGTGGATTCTTCTTCCCTGAAGATTTTAAATCAGAAGATAGATGACCACCTATCCCAGACATTTTAGCTGTGCATTTCCTGCACTGATAGGAGGCTAGAATTGATTGTTTTGAGGATACCCTCAAGCTCTACAGTTCTGTGATTATGTGTCAGAGATGAAGGTTCAGGTTCAAAGAACTGTGAGAGAAATCAAGCATAGCTTTCATGATGGAGTTCCTTTATAGTAGAAGAAAAGTTGAAGGTCACTGTAACATACAGTGGCTCAATTTCAGAACTTAAATCAAACCAAATTTAGAGGCTTTAATCCCAGGTTTGTGAAGCTGACTTTGAAAAACCATAGCTCCAGTCACGATACTATTTGTGGAATCTACTGCATTATGGGAACAAGAATTCTGTTGGGAACACAGAGCTCCAATTACAAGTGAAAACAACAAATATTCACAAACAAATATTCACTCAGTTGGTACGTTAATACAGATTCAGAAGCCTGTCTTTACTAAGGAGAGGTTGTACAAATGCCTTTATTTTGTTTCTATTTTAGTGATGGAACTCAAGCTCGGTTTCTGTTGTACAGTACATTCTCTGATATAGTGTTTGAGCTTCAATTTTTATTTGATGCCCTCTTCCCCATGAAGGTCTTCTCTGGTTTTATTCAGCAATTTGATGTAATACATCATTAAAACCTCAACCTTATCTGTCCAATATGATGTAAAAATAGAGCAAGTGTCAATTACAACCTTGGCCGGAATTAGAAAGTTATTATTTTGTGTCAGTATCTGGCAGTGTTGGTCTCCAGTCATAGCATTAAGAGAACGTAATGGTTAGTTTTTAGGGGTAGAAAGCTGGACATTGGAAGTGTTAAGTTTTGCTTATTGAACATTTAAACATTCTTTTTACTACCTGAGTTAATTTTGATTAACACAAGCCACTGTTTTGCACAGGATCTAACTGAGTCACTTTCTTATGAATATCACTATTATGTTTACTTTCTACCTTAATAGTTTTAAGAAAAAGTTTCTACTTTACCCCAGGAGTATCATTTAAGAACGTCCGTAGGTCTTTGAAATTACTGTTCACCAGTTTCTTTGCTCCTCTGACTTGCGTTGTGAGGTGCTGGTTAGCAGCATAAGCAAAAAGCACACCAACACTACATATAAAAGGGAAGTAATGAATGAAATTATTTTGCTTAATAAAGATTTTTTTTTAAAAAAAAAGCCAAATATTATTTATTTTAACCCACCTTTCTCCTTGAAAAGGAACATTAACTGTAGCATACATTCTCCACAAATGTAATGTTCTGGTTTCAAATCAAAACAGCGATGAGAAAATATTTTAAAATGATGTTGTGTTTGAAAAGGTAAATTTTAGGCCATTATTTATCAATAACCATTAGCTAGAACAGAGAACTAGAAGAGGCAGAATTACTTTTGTATTGTACTTGGTCTATGTATTCTACATAATAGTTTTATCTTCAGACGCATATATTTCAAGTTTAAAAGAATGTGCAAATTGGATCATCAAGCAATGAGAAATGAAGAGTTGAACAGGATTCTCTAAACAAATATGGACCTTTCTCTATGAATTTGTGTTGTACTGTTCACAATGCTGTTTTGCGATGGACTATTCAATATGTTAGAATTAAGATTCAAAAGGAAAATTTACCTTACACCATACAGCTGTGTAACAACTATTAATGATTGTAACTTAATAATTAAGAGTTAATTATCTATCAGACAGTATATAACACAAAGCTCTTAGCTGATAGAAACAAACAGCATTGCTCCTTATAAGAAAAAAACAAAACAAAACCCTGACAACAGCCAGAATTTGAAGACAAATTTTCAAATCAGATCCACATTAATGATAGACTTTTATGGACTGCAACTTTTGGTTAGCAGTTTCTTAGAAATAGATTTGGAATACTGATGAAATGGGGGCCATAACACAAACAAGATTTTCTTTTCCATTTGATTAACCTGGATAAGTAAACAATGTGCTAAAAAGTTAAATATTTAAGCTAAGTTTTCTCTGATGTACTTTTCTTCCGATGAAGAGAAATTTGTTAAAACCAATTATTATTCAAAAATGCCAAGCACCAATCAAAGCTATAAAATTGGCTGGTATTAAATAACAGATACTAGTTTTAAGTAAAAACCTAACTATAGAGCTTTCCACACATCCCAGTTGCAGTGCTGCACCAATACATTCCATGTAGCGATCACATGTTGTTTGCAACAGTTGAACACTCCTCATGTCCAGGGTCGAAAGGGAGTTGAGGCAAGAGGGAGTGAGAAAAGCTGACTTGTATTCTTTTTGCACCTTCTGCTGCTCCTGTTCCTTCCTCCCAACCATCCCTCCTCAGAGTCTGGCCCCAACCTTTGGGGCAACCGGCAGATCTATAGACTCAGATGCCCCCCTTTCTCCTTTCCCTCCTCAGACCGATACCCACCTACGTGTCCCTCCTGACATGAGATACTTGAGATGGAGAGTTCAGAACAAAAAGCCCCACCAGGTTCTGCCTGTTTTCATGCAGGAGGTGGCTGCTAAGTATTTTTAATGCTAAATATATAACAGTTGTGGCTCTTTGGCTAATCACATGTCAAGTTTGTTTTAAAAATGATTTTGGAGAGAAGATTGAAAATGCAATGTAAAACAGGAGCAAACATTTACTTCCTCCCAAGTTTGGTCAGTGGAAAACCCAGCTTGGGGGTGGAAACTTGTTATTTTTCCAAACAAATGTGGTAACCTGTGTGAATTCAGATTGCTGAATCACTACATTTGCTGCACAGCAACAAGGATGTGAGGTAAGCCTTTATCTGTTAAATCAGAGGTGGGCCGCAGACTGGCAGTGATTGGGCTTCAGAGCCCACAGATTTCTATAGGCACACCATAAAAAAGTTATCCAGGCTGTGCATGCTTTAAAAATGCTCCCTTGGGCCATGTGCACCATATAAAACACTATCCCAGGGCCACTTGCACCATAAAAATTCTCCCCCATGCTGCACACACTTTTTAAAAGGGTCTACCGGTCCGAATGTTAAAAGCCTGAAATCAAATGTTAAAACATATTCAGACATGATCAATAAGGGAAAATCAGATGTGTATTTGCAGGTAACAAATCAAAACCAAGACAGAATAAACGAGTCAAAATGGAAATTGATAAGTATCTATGGAAAAATGGTACATCAAAATCTGAAGGAGTAGCAATACTGTTGTATAAAATGTGAATTTAAAATTTAAAAAATAGAAAAAGATATGGAAGATAGATAGTTAATAATACACAGTCAGCTTAAAGGGAAAGAATGTACCTTAATGATATTTATGCACCAATGTTGAATGAGATTAATAAAATAAGGAAAGGATGTGGTATAATTCTTGGAGATTGTGATATAATTATGGAGAAGTTTAAATATTGGCTTAGGACCTAGATACCTGAAGGACCCTCCTTCCATATGTACCTACCCGGCAGTTAAGATCAAGCCAGGGGGCCCTTTTAAAAGAGCCATCCCTCAAGGATGTAAGAGGGATGGCTTGCAGAAACAGGGCCTTCTCGGCAGCTGCCCCCAGGTTATGGAATGCCGTCCCGAGTGAGACCCGCCTGGCGCCGACGCTGATGATATTTCAGGGCCAGGTAAAAACCTTCTTGTTCCAGAAGTTTTAAAATTAATTAATATTGGGTCTTGGTGGCAATTTTATTGTTATATTTTAGTATTTTTAACTATTTAATGTAATATTTTAACTGTTTTTATTGTGTTTTTATTCTGTTTTACTCTGTAAGCCGCCCAGAGACCTTTGGGTAAGGGGCGGCATAGAAATTGTTTAAATAAAATAAATAAATAAATAAAATATAAAACAAGAATACAAAAAGAGGAAAGCAATAGTCAACATTCAATACTCAATAGATTAATAAAACAGTTTTGAAAGGTGCTAAATATCATTCTCCTTGTATTTGTACTTGTATTTATCAGTTCACAAATCTTATTCAATGACAGGTTATATATTTGTATCCAATGAGCTACAGAGAACAATATTTAAAATGGAAAAAGAGGAAAGGGTATTATTTAACAAAATTTCAGAAGAGGAAGAAATTTCCCAATCAGGGAAGCAATCAATAATAGTATTTATTTTAAAACCCCGTAAGGAGCCTATATGAAACTGTATAGGACGATCTCAGATAAAAATCAAGCTGCTATTTACAACAATTCTAGATCAATAATTTTATTGGTAAAGTATCAGAATGGTTTTTACAGGAATTACAAATATCTTAATATAATGCAAATCAAATTTATTCAAATTTTAGCCAAAGGCCATTAGGACATTAAATCTGTCAGAGAACCAAAACAGATCTAAAGGACAGCAGCATCATAACCATACTTAACATATTCCAAAACAGTTAAGGTTTAAAATATACAATATAAAAAATACAACATCATATGGAGTGGAAAAGGCTGACATCATTTATGACCTAAAAGATCTTAATCCACATCCTTTAATAGCCTAATAGCCTTGATCGCCCTTCATTACACGTTAGAGTCTATGCATTTGCTTAGTCCATTGTTGCCTTAGCTTGATGGCTAGTCAGCCGTATTTGGCCACGTTGTAAGTTGTTACCTTGTTCCTGTCTGCTAACAAGAGCTGAAGACAACTCTTCCTGTCAGCTTCTTCCATGTCTGAGATGTGTGGGTGAATATAACTTTCCCTGATCTGTTTGTAAATTTTACAGTCAAAGAATACATGCTCCAAGGACTCTATCTTACCCTCACCACACATGCACAACCGATTCAGACATGGAATTTTCTTGTATCTGCCCTCCAATACTGCAGAAGGCAGCATATCCATACGGATTAACATAAATGCCCTTCTGCTTTCCAGGTTTTCAAGTTCCCTTACATAGGGCACAAGTGTAATTCTGTTAAGGCCAATAATTTCTCTTATATGTGCTTTTATTCTATTCAAGTCAAGCTGCCTATGTCTAAGATCCTTTGTTTAAGCAGGCTTTTAGCTTGGTTGCTGTTCATAGACAATAGATATTGTTGTGAAAATCCGTAGTGCCGCAATTTGTTCTTTAGCAATTGCAGCCAAGGGGAGACAAAGTCATCCTTTACTATCAAGTGGGCAAGCCCTATGTTAGAGTGGTTCAGTTTCAGCCAATAAGAGAGGACAGTTATCCAAAGTCTAGCCTCTATGGTTACTAGTCCTGTTTCCAAACAAACCAATGCATTAATATAATGTTTACAGCTAAGAATACAAAAATTAGAGCAGGAGTTGGCAGTGGACATTTTTAAAGCATTTGATTCGGTGGAATAGAATACATTAAATGTTGATTAATCATTTAGGGCTTGGTACTTGTTTTAGACATATAATAAAACTGTATTAAGAGAACACAGCAGCAGTTTTAGTAAATGATAATATAATAGAAAAAATTACCTAAGTGAGGGAACAAAGTAAGGATGCCTTTATCTCCAGTACTACTTGTACTGATAATATAAATGTTACACAATGTAATCAAAGAGGATAAATATATAATAGAAATAGGAGAAAAAAAGTAAAATGCCTCTGTTTGAAGATGATACATTATCATTAATCCATAATCCAGTGAACTCAATAGAAAAGATTAAGAAACATTTAAACATTTGAGGAGGAATAGTATCTGGATTAAGAATTGGGACAAATCAGAATACATATTTTTAAGTCATGCCAGTGAGATATAAAAGATGAGAGTTAATTTTGAGGGTAACCTGAAAAATGTGATTAAATATTTAGGGGTATTATCTGGAATGTAGAGGATATGATTTAACTGAATGCTGATAATGTAAAAAAACAGATTAAAGAGTAGATGAAGGAGTTTCAAAAGTTAAGTACTTCTTGGTTTGGAAGAATTGCTATATGTAACATGAAACTTATCCTTTAAAAAAGTGGGTGTTGCCTATAAAACTTACTGAAAAGCAGTTAAGGGAATGGCAAATAATGAATAATATGCATTGTAATGGAGATAAGAGCAATAATTAATAAAACATATATTCCACAAAAGGATGAAGGTGGGTGAACCCAATAGTAAATTATATTACTTGGCTAATCAGCTGAGACATGTTCCAGACATGGCAAATAATGAAAATGTGATTTGTAGGGATTATGAATTTTATCTGCAAAAGGAGGAAATGGAAACAATTTTAAGAGAAAACACCAGGGATACAATTTAAAGCATTGATAACCCCTTCTTGAGTACAACGTTAGACATTTTGAAAAATTATGGAGACGTATTAGCCTACTGACTTCCTCTTTGACTTAGGTGCTTGAACGAAAGAATTTATCTGAACATTTTAAAAAGAAATTTTAAAAAGTCATAACTGACAAGGGAGTTATTAGAATAAGGGCCTGGGTAAAAGCAATGAATAGCAGGGAGCAAATAACTGGGAGAAGAGTGGATCTTATGGTTAAATATATCTCTATTAAAAAAGAGGTAGTGAGGAGAGTTGTCCGTGGTGAAAGGAAGTTCACCCCTGTGTACCAATCACAGGGGTGAACTTCCTTGTGGCACAGAATTGAGTGCCTGGCCAGAGTCAGGTGGAGGAGAGAATGCCGGGCGCGCGGGCCACGACGGAGGCGGCCACGCGCCCGCCAAGAGTCCGGGACGGGGGGAGAACGGGAGAATGCCGGGCGTGCGGGCCGCAATGGAGGAGGCCACGCACCCGGCAAGAGTCCAGGGGGGGGGACAGGAGAACGTCGGGCACACAGGCAGCGACGGAGGCGACCACTCACCCAGTAAGAGTCTGGGGGAGGCACTGAGGGGGACCTGGGTGGCAGTCGCCACACCTGCCTTCCGGCAGGCTAAACAACTAGTTTTATATAATCGGACAAAGCAATGGAAAATAAGGAGAGGGTAGGCCAATTTGCAGAAATTATTGAAAAGGGAATGTTGGATACTTACCATGAGACATTTGTTTTATGTACTGGAAGGAGGACATCCTCAAGAGATGGTTTATCTCTTCTACTTGCTTTAACAGGCAGAACTGATCAGTCAATCAGGTGGCAGAAGGGCTCCCTTAAGAGGGAGGGACCAATCCTGGCTGAACCAGTTTTTGCCTCCAACCACCAGAAATAAAGGTAATTAAGATTAGCATGAGAAAACAGTCATGAAAAAACAAAGCAACATCTAGGTGCCCCTCTGAGAAACATAGTTATAACTCAAGGAGGGGAGAGGATACCCTCCTTCTACAACATAAAATGAGCATCTCATAGTAAGTATCAAATGTTCCTTTTTTCCTGTAGCAGCGGAGCAAATCCTCAAGAAATGGGACCAAAACCTTACAGACTAGAGTGGGACTGAATAGAGTGTCAACAATCTCTTATCATAACACCATTAAAATGGATTCAGACATCCACCATCTGCTGGATTCTTCTCCTAAATGCTGCCTCAGCCAAGGTAAAGCAATCAATGTGATAATGCATGATTAAGGAGGAATGAACCTTCCATGTGGCTATTCTGCAAATTTCCTCCAGAAGGTCTCTGATACTAAATGCAGATGTCATAAAGAAGTCCCAGAGGCCAGGGAGAGTTCAACACATGAAAACCTTGTGTCTGCACTGCCTGGAATCTGGTGAAATAACATCTCAGTTTGTTGTTCTTTGGTGAAGCAAAGAGATCCATCACCGACATTCCAAACCTTGTTATGATTGCCTGGAACACTGTCTTGGATAAGCTCCACTTGTTGTTGTCCAGGTCTGTGTGGCTTGCCCAGTATGGCTGTGTGTTCCTTATCCCCTGAACATGCCCTGCTTCTAGGGAAAGGAAATGAGACTCAACCCAATCTCTATCTATAAAGCGGTAGTGTCCGTGCTGCAAGGAAGTTCACAGCTGTGTGATTGGTCAATAGGTAACATGCTGCAAGGAAGTCCACTGCTGTGTGATTGGTCAATAGGTAACATGCTGCAAGGAAGTTCACTGCTGTGTGATTGGTCCATAGGTAACATGTTGCAAGGAAGTTCACTGCTGTGTGATTGGTCAGTAGGTAATATGTGGTGTGTGTGTGTGTGTTTGAGAGAGAGAGGCAGGCCATGAGGGTGTCTGTGTGAGAGAGGGAGAGGGAGGAAAAACAAACAAGCCAAGCTGCAAGGTAAGGAACACAGTCGACAAGGCCTGCCTTCTGGCAGGCTAACCTCCTAGTACATTAATAGTTCTGTTTCTTTCATTAGGAGCTTGGAACATGTATCCTCTTGATGATTTATGTGGGCCTTCATGGTCACATTGTCTGTCCATATCAGTACCATCTGTCCCTGAATGCATGGCTGAAAAGATTCCAGGGGTCTCCTCGCTGCTCTCAACTCCGGCCAATTTATGGTGTGAGGCCTCTTGTACTGACCACTTACCCTGGGCTAGGAATGAGTGGAGATGAGCACTCCACCCTTGAAGACTCGCGTCCATTGTGATTTGAGTCCAGTTGAAAGCCAAGAGAATTTCCCTTTGTTCATATCCTTGCTCAGCAACCATAGGAGAAACTGACATAATTGGTGAGGAACAGAGATGGGCATGTGGTTCTGTTGCACTATGCCCCTCTGATGGGGCAGTAATAACTATTGAAGAGGTCTGGAATGAAACCTCACCCAGGAAATAGTCTATTGTGGAGATAATCATGCATTTCAATGGGGCTTTGTAATACCTTTAGGTTAATGACTTTTATCCTTTCCATCCTGTCTTGAAAAGGAAGACCTTGCCTTGGCCAGTGTCTGTCAGAACATCCACATGTTTTATGAACTGAGAGGGACATAGGTGGCTATTCCCAGGTTTGACCAGAAAACCATGTGTCTGCAACATATGCATGATAGTCTGCAGTCTGCACATCCTGTTGTCACTGCCTTTCTGATTGCGACTTAATTAAAATGTCTTTCAGATATGAGAAAACCTTGGGGAGGAGGCAAGGCTAAATGGAAGGGATCTGTACTGGTAATGCTTGTTTTGGTTGGCAAACTGCAGATACTGGCAATGATTTGTGTGAATGGTTTACTTGAAGGTATGTCTTGGTGAGATCTAAAGAGGCCAGGAAATCTCCCTGTTGTAGGGCCTGCAGGATAGAGTGGAGAGACTCCATTTGAAACCTCCATTTCCTAACATACCTTTTCATCTTTTCTGACTCCAGGATTGCCTTGACACCCCCCAGTCCTTTTGAGCGCTGTGAGCAGTATGGAGTAACATGCCAATACTTTTTGAGCAAATGGTACTACAGTAAGCCCCCAGAGTTCACTGGGGTTAGGTTCTGGGACCTGCCGCAAACTGAAAAACTGCAAATTGTGGATGTGGTTTTAAAAATGGCCATAATGCATATGCAATGTCTCCCACATTGGGTGGGACCCCAGCGGCGGCAGCAGGCAAGCGAAGAGCCCACCAATGGCCGCACCCAGCCTCCCAGGAAACTTGCCACCCACTGACAACTGAACTAGCTGCCTCTGTGCCAGCCTAGGGCTACTGCCATCAATGCTCCCACCAGCCAATGGGCCCCACAG
>JAIOUR011749144.1:0-11037 GCA_020711275.1 Calotes versicolor
TGGCCTGAGGCCCTCTGGCCGGTGGGAGCAGCCGCCCAACCCGGCCGACCCAGCCGGCCCGGGTGCGCGCCCGGAAGCTGTCCCTGCCAGCCATATGGCCGACAGGCACTGCTTCCTGCTTCGCCCCCATGAAAATGGTATCATTCTGGGGCTGCAAGAGCCCCAGAATGGAGGCAATTTCACTTTAGAAACACCCCCTCACCTCCGAAGGAGACCCATGTTGTGCGACATGGGTCTCCTCCGAAGGAGGGGGGTGTTTCTAAAGTGAAATTGCCAGCATTCTAGGGCTGCAAGAGCCCCAGAATGCTGGCGATTTTACTTTAGAAACACCCCCCCTCCTTCGGAGGAGACCCATGTTGCGCAACATGGATCTCCGAAGGAGGGGGGGTGTTTCTAAAGTGAAATCACCAGCATTCTAGGGCTGCAAGATCCCCAGAATGCTGGCAATTTTACTTTAGAAACACCCCCTTACCTCCGGAGGAGACTGGTGTTGCGCAACACTTTAGAAACACCCCCCCCCACCTCCAGAGGAGACGCGCACCCACCGGCCGGGTCGCCTGCGGGCGGGTTGGGCAGCCGCTCCTGACGCCGCGCCGGCCAGAGGGCCTCCGGCCACGCAGGCAGGCAGGTTGAGTAGCTGCCGAAGAGGAGCAGCAGCTGCCCGAAAGGTAGGTGTTTTTTTTCTTTTCTTTTTTTTTCTTTGAGTGTGTGAGTGTGTGCATGTGTGTGTGCGTGTGTTTGTATGTATGCCTGTGTGTGGAGGGTGTGTGTGTGTGTGTGTGTGTGTATGGGTTGCCGGGTGGGAAGGGAGCGATAGAAGCCCTTCGTGAAGGGCTTCTATCACTCCCTGCCTGGATTCAGCTGTGCTTTGGGAATTAATTGACTCCCAAAGAACAGCTGAGAGGCGGCTGGCGGGAAGCATTTTAAGCCCTTCTGACACCCCATGGGGGTGTCAGAGGGGCTTCTAAAGCTCCCTGCCACCCACCCAGGGCATCAGGGGTCTCATGGATCACTGATGCCAGAATGCACTGGAACGGATTAATCCCATTTCAATGCATTCCTATGGGAAACCACCATTCGACTAACAAAAAAATCGACTAACGAAAGAAGATCCGGAACGGATTAATTTCGTTAGTTGAGGTACCACTGTAGTCTGAAGCCAGGCATTTTACCATTTCATTACTATTTATTTTTTTTCAATAAAGCTATCATTTTTACTTTTAAGGCAAAATATGTCAGTTAGTTCAGGCAACTGTATGCGTTGCTTTTTCTAAACTAAAATTTCAGTATTCAAGTTTAACTGCAGTATTGGCACTTTGAAATAAATAACAGGCTCAAAAAGGTTCACCATCACTGGTAAAGCAGCATAAGTGTGCACATCGCAGGTGCCTCCTCTTAAAATCTCAAGAACATTAAGGAAAACCTTGGAATTGTGATGCCACTTAATATGTTTCCTGTAATCCCTAACAACACAGGAGCACACATAAACCCGGAGTGTGGTTCACACATAAACCAGGAGCGTAGGGAGCAAACCTGTTCTTTGCATAATCTCTGAGTAAAGCAATATGACACAAGTCCATGAGCAAGTGTTCCACATCAAGCACATTTTCACAAATATAACATATCCCTCAAACAAGCAGAAGTCAACAATGATGTAAAATACATACTTTAAGAAGTCATGCAAGTAGTTCAACAGCAAGGCCAAACTCTTCTCATCAAGAGGCGTATAAGCAAGCATTGCTCCAATCCGGACTGTTTTCACAGTAATTAAGAACAAACAGGATGTTAAACATTTCTGTGATTCACAATGCCTTTTCTGTTTATTTCAGTTATTGTAGAAAGGGATCACACAAGAATTCTGTTGATATATCTAGGCCCACCTACTCCTGAAGTCTGTTCTTACAACAGGAAATCAAATAGATGCCTTTGGGAAGGCTACAAGATCAGTGATGCAATACTGTACTACCCTCCCCTTGTGTTTCCTAGCAACCTGCCTGCACAAGCTCATAGTCTTGATCTCAGAGATAATAACAGCTGTCCTGTTAAGTTACCATGTCAGGTTTAACAATGTACAGGATTAGCTGCTGTGTAGCAGTTAGGCTTGCTGGTTGAATAGAAGTGAGATGGGATGCTGGCTGGAGAACTACAACTTGAGAGGTAAATTCTCTTTAGTGCCTTCCAGAAGAAGAGGCAACCTTTGTGGATGTCAGCAAGCTGCCCAAGTCTGTGTGGACTTCTGCGGGCTACCAAGGGAGTGATAAACTATTACTGAATACTCTATACTTAGGAAACTCTGGAAATAGTCAGAATCAATGTATTCTTGAAGGCTTTCACGGCCGGGATCTGACAGTTGTGAGTTTCTCAGGTTGTTCTGGAAGTTTTTCTTCCTGACGTTTCTCCAGACTCTGTGGCTGGCATCTTCAGAGTCAGAATCAACTTTACAACATGCAGTTAAAATTAGCAGTTAGCTTAGAAAAATGACCCATTTGTGCAAGCTTTTTTTCTAGTCCAATTGCTGCTTCTGGAGGCACCAGATTACCATATGTACTTATTATATCCACATGTGACTTTTGTGCTTAACAATAGTGTTCATATTGTAACTCTTATTGCCATTTTATATGGATTTTGTTAATTTTAATAAGTGGGGGTCTTCTGTTGTTTTTTTATGCACATGGCCAAATTAACAAATTCAAAACATAACCATGTTGACAAAAGCAGTTTTAGGTTTTCTAGTAGTAACATACATACCAAACAGCCGCAGAAGATGAGGAGCTCCATATACCTGTGACATTGGTGCATCAGGATGATCTGCTAAGATTTCTGCATACTGTGGCCTCTCAAATTTATATAGCAGTTGAGTGCCCAACATTACATTGAAGTACTCTTTGATGCCTGCCACTACTTCATTTACAGCATATTCTCTGGTACATATTAAGACAAAAATCAAAATAAAATAAGAGAAAGCAATTACATTCACAAAAGAAACAAAAGCTATGCCATCAAGCTCTTTCCATCTCTCAGTTCATCTTTTATTGATTTCAGTGGGTTTACATGCGTGTACACACACATTTGCAATGTTATCTGCTGCATTTCCAGACTGGCTTTTGTGTGTGTAGTTTGCCATTGAGCTAGTGTTACTATGTCCATGGAAAGTAAATGGATATTTTAAAAATATGACTCTTTTTATGTTTTTGGTTTGTGGAAGGTTTTAGGTAGAACAGAAAAAACAGTATCTTTTGAAACATTGACTAGTTTTAAAATCAAATTACATTCACAGAAAGTACGATCCTTTTTTGCTTCATGTCCAACAATCTCACTCTTCCTCAATATAATTAGTAGATCCGGTTCTTCTTGGACAGAATTTCCCTAATCACCCTGATGTATGTGTTGGACATAACTAGGGATTGACAACTGCAATGCTCTCTATAAAGGCAAATTGGAAATTTCAACAGGTACAAAATGTGGTAGGCTAGTTTCAGGTGCAAGGAAGCATGATCACATCTCCCGGATTCTAGCTAGCTTGCATTGGCTGGCTAGCTGGCTATTTGATTCCAGGCCAAATTTAAAGTGCTAGTGCTAACTTACAAAGTCCTTTAGGATCTTGCTACCTGTCAGATCATTTCTGCTTAAGATTGTCTCCCCAGAAACATACACTCTAAGCTGTGTGCATGCACACAGTGAGCTCCATTGGAAATGTGCACTGGTAGCCAAACTTGGTGCCAATTTACTGCCAGTTTTGATGGAAACGTCCCCTCTGTGGCATGGACAGGATGAGGATCCTACATGATGGGGCCAAAAATTAGAACGTTACTACTCAGGCAACCAGGGTTCATTCCATTCTTGACCTTCAGGAAATAGGTAAGAGTTGTGCTGTTCAGCTAGACCTTCAGGAACATCCTCCCACTCAAAAATTTTTTAGAGTGATGTGTCTTTAATTGTAGTTTTGTCTGTTGGCATCCCTGCCCCAACCCCAGGTCCGTTTTTTTATTAATTGAGTGCTGGTGCTTGTTGAGTGCTGATGAGTTATTTCTTTTGGCACTAGATAGGTGGGATAAAATGAAATGATGTATGGATGGCTATTACGCCTAGCTATATTCTGGTGTTCATCTGGAAAGAAATAAGGTGGAGTAGGGATATTATTACAAATTTGTCTATACAATCATGACAGGCTGGTTACAACTAAATTTGTTGTTGTACGGTATTTTGTTCAGCATCCTATGAGTAAGCAGAACATCTTCCTGAAATCTGTTTTCACATGAAAAGTGTCTGCTACCTATACCTATACCTAGTATCCGGTATTAGGATTCTACTGCACAACATATAAAGTGATAAAAGATTATGGTAACAAGTTATTGGGGGTGTTAACAAGCAAAGAATGTTGTTACTTTGCCATCAAGTTTGTATACTGTCCTCCAATGCTGTAAAATGCCTTGGGTCCTTTCCGAGGAGAAAGGTAGGTTAAAAATGTTAAATAAATAAAACAATCACTGCAATGTAGAGATGAGCACAAACTGCTGTTTGTGCCCATCTCTACATTGGGGGTTTGCCATGTTTCACTTCCTGGCCGAAGGGCAGATTTGTGGTTTGGTACTCTATCACCTCCAGCAGATGCCCACTTGGTGATAGGACTGTGCCTTGGCTTCTCCAGGAGCTGCTCTGAGTAGATGCTTGCTGGAGAGGGCGGATCAGCTGTTTTGGCAACAAAATAAACTGCTGAACAGGCACTTTGTATCCATCTCTACTGCAAAGGTAGCTGAACTATGAAGGGAGGGGGAAGAATTTGATATGGGATAGAATTTTTGGATGTGGTGGAAATGAAAAAAGAGTTTACCCACATGTAACCCTGGTTCTTTGAGTGGATCCTTTGTGAATTCATAAAATGGGTGTTGTGCCTGTGCTCAGCAATTATTGGGGGAAAATCCAAAGCTAAAAAGTCTGTTAGGGCCACCTCCTTCCCTTAATGATAATGCACCATCCTGTGTGGTTTTAGTTCCCAGCCTATTCACTGCTGATGCACAATGTACACAATGATAGTCAGCGGGGAGGGCTGGGTGGGAAGTGTGAATTCACAGAGGATCCACCTGAAGAATCAGTTACAGGTAGGTGAACTCTTTTCTTCTTTATGGTCTCTGTGAATGCACACAATGGGTGATTACCAAGCTGACTTACTGGAGATGGCTCATCATGGTAGAAATCAGGTCAGCACAGTCCACCCAAAGGAGGATTCCGCCCTGGCTCTCATATCCATCCTGTAGTGGCTGGTGAAGGTCAATGGGGTGGAGTATGTAGCTGCCTTACAGATGTCAGGGATAGATCCACCACAGATGAAGGCAGTGCATCTTCCTCTAGACCAGGGATAGGCAACCTTTGGCTCTCTAGGTGTTTTGGACTGCAACTCCCAGAAGCCCTAGCAAGCAGAGCTAGTGGAGAAGGCTTCTGGGAGTTTTAGTCCTAAACACCTGGAAGAGCCAAAGGTTGCCTACCACCGCTCTAGACATAGAGGTTGCTTTTGTAGAGTGTGCACAGACATCCTCAGGAAAGAGCTTAAAATCCAGCTCATAAGCCACTGTAATGGCAAGGACAATCCACTTGGAAATGGTTTGTGAGGATGCCGCCTTGTCTCTAGTACAGGTTGTCCAAGGTAGAGGAAAATATGGCAGGCATCTAGTACTTCAGCAATAGTTAGGATGAAAAGAAAATAGGGTACTGGTTATCCCCAAGCTAGCCACAGATGCAAAACCTCAGACTACCCTTTATGATAAGACCTCTGGCCTATAAATACTACTGTTAAATTCTAGGTCAGTGAATGGAAAAACAGCCACCATCCAGGACCTGATCCTGAATGAATAAGCAGATCTTGCTTGCATTACAGAGACATGGCTGAATGAGCATGGTGGTACCAATCTCACCCAGCTCTGTCCACCAGGCGTCTCAGTGCAACAACAGGCAAGACCTGGAGGATGGGGAGCTGGGGTAGCAATGGTCTATCGAAACTCCATTCCCCTTACAGGACACTACATTCCCCATTTACTGAATTTGAATGTATGCTGCTTAAAATAGGAGCCCAAGACAAAACATGATTCTCCTGGTGTACCACCCTCCCTGTGCCACAGCAACTTCACTCCCAGAACTAAGAAAGCAAGTTTCAGGGCTGGCATTAGAATACCCACGGCTTATCATCCTGGGGGAGTTTAACGTTCATGCCGAGGCAGCCCTGTCAGGTGTGCCTCAAGACTTCATGACTTCCATGTCCTCTATGGGTCTGTCCCAAAGAGTGTCAACTCCTACCCATCCTGCAGGCCACACCTTAGATCTAGTTTTCTGCTCTGTCTTAGATGCTGGTATGTTTAAAGTTGAGGACCACTCAGTACTGCCATTATCATGGAGAAACCATTATCTTGTACAATTCAGGTTCACTGGAATATGGACCCTTTGCAAGGATGGAAGCCAGACTAAAACTAAGGCAATCCATCCCAGAAGGCTGATGGAACCAGCTAGTTTTGTTGCTGCCCTTAGGGAGTTCCCTGTCAGCCTGACAGTTAACTCTATTGAATCCCTTGTTGAGCTTTGGAATGGACAAATGGAAAAAGCTATTGCCTTGATTGCCCCTAAACGTCTCCTCCCTCAGAGTAGAATTAAGCGTGCACCATGATTTACCCAAGAGCTGCCGAATATGAAACGGGAGGGATGTAAACTGGAACATCACTGGCGAAAAAGTATGTATCTGATAGAAAGATAGCTAGGGCCCATTGGAAGGCATAGTCCTCAGCGGTTAAAGCAGCTAAAAAGACTTCTTACTCAGCTTCCATTGCTTCTGCTCAGAATTGCCCAGCAGAGCTTTTCCATATAGTAAAAAGCCTGGTTCATGCAGCCCGTTGTGAAGAATTTGCCAGGCAGCAATCAGATATGGTGTCCACAAGCTTGCTTGTCTCTGTCTGACAGCAAATTGTACATTTTCAACCAGAGACAGGCCTTCTGGAAAAATCACTTTCATCCTTAAGTTTGAACACAAGTACTACATAGCCCTTGATTTTCTGCATATCCTTACAGGGCTTGACATATTTGTCATCAACATAGAAATTGTGGCCTTTGCTGTCAGAGTATTCAGAGCAGTCAACAATCCTGACCTTTTGGGGAGCTCAGTATCGAGCATGTCATTGTATTCGGTATAAAGGTGTCGAGCGCAAGCCTTGCCAACCTTGTCTCCAGCAATCCTCTGACCATGGCACCTTGTTCATACTGACCAGTATGGGATCAGCTCGAAGGCTTGATATGTTTAGCCTTGTACTGGTGTTTCTGCAAAGCAGCATTTATTGGTACTGGTGCAGCTTCTGATGCCAGTTGACATATAAGCCCTTAGAAGAAACTGGGCTGTGAGACATCCTGTGGACCACTGTAACGACCTCAGCCGAAATGTTGGCCCAATCGGGGAATGACCAATATTATGAGAAAGCACAATGTCTATGTCTATAGGTCGGGTCCTCCTCGGCAGAAGCTGAGTCCAATATAACCAGTCTGTGGTTGATCAAGCTTGATGTTCGAACTCGACTGTAAGGAGCATCTGCAGAAGGAAACCTTTGCCTTAACTTTTCTTATGTATATGTGGTTTTTTGTTTGCTTGTGTGCTTGGCCCAGGCAAAGAAGGCAAAGGCTCAAAGCTCCATGGGGTCAAATCTACCCCTGCGCAGGCACAGGCACAGGTGGTGAAGCAAAGCCTGTGCCTGCTTGGGGGTAGACGAGCACTCCTGAGACTTTGAGGTCCACCTTTCTGCCATTGATGCCCACCTTCTCACTGCTTGCCTATATCCCCACCACAACACCCTCCTTCCCACCACTCATCTGCACTTTTCCGCTTACCTTCCCTGACCTCCTCCTCAATCTCCTTTTCTGAAGGGTTAAATCCCTCCTCTGAACTGTTTCAACTGATTTTGCATTGCTTCAACCTTTTAAACCTCTGGGTACAAGGGGATGGGTACACTTGGGAAGGGCCTCGGTCAGAGACCCAGGTGAGATGTATTCAGGCTGACGAGGAATTGATTCCTGGCCTGTTATCAGTAGGGCTGAGAACAGGGCCTCTGAGACACAGGTGGGAGGAATATTTTCCATTACAACCCACTAGCAGCTAGAAGCCAACAGCAAACTAACATCAATGAAAGGGTCTCTGTGCCTTAAGAGAAAACACATAGAGCACTGTGCATTGGAAAGTGGATACACAGCAGGCCCAAGAACTACCGAGGTGAGTGTGGGCACTCTTTGACAGCACAAGAAGTGGGGAGGAGGCCTATCTTTTTAACTGCAGGGCAGCCATTAGCCCACAGTGCTCACCCTAACCCTGGCTTACAGTAATTTAGTTGCATACTGGGGCATAAACCTCTCAGCTTGTTTATTTTGAGGTTTATTTCCTCAACCACCCCCACTATTGTACACTACATAATATTTATTTGGGTTAATGACTCCCCTCCCTCCTTTTAAACACTTAGGATGTGAAGGTTGGAGGCAGAGGGTGCACACTTTAGATGGCCTGGCCTGTATTTCTGGTGTACAGTTAAAGGAACACAAGCCTTTCAAAATACACTTTAAATACTGCTTCTACAATACTAACCATGTTGACATATGTCTCTTAAAGAAAGAACGAGGAAAGGAATGCAGGAGAGAGAAGAGTTACATATGATTTGCAATTTTAACAATGAATCCCCTCTGGTAGCAAAGCAGATTACGCCAGCTTGTGTGTGTGTGTGTGTGCGCGCGCGCATGCACGCGCACACACACAAACAGACAGACCCCCTGGGGGTCCATATAGACCACTTTGGAAACTATTTTGAGTCTTCTTTATATATTGCTTGTGCTTGTAATAGTGGCCATCAATGAATATTAACGCCTTGTTCTTTCAATTTCTCTCTACTTGTTAGTTCATTTTCTCTTCATTTTTGTCCGTATTTATTGTGTTCATCAGATTAACATGTGTGAATGGTTCTAGAGGGGAAATCCACCGTGGTGTTTTCATATATTTTTTTCTTTTTTGTTTATTCCCATATCCCAATTAATGAGTTTCTTACAGGATGACTTCTGAATAGAGATGGGCATGAAACAAAACACGTTTCGTTAGCTAACGAATTGATTCTAGCTATTTGTTTCATTTCATGAACAAAATAGCGATTTTTTCAAATGTCAAACAAATCAGTTCGTTAGCAGGGGGCAGCCCCCTTACCGCCTAATAACATGGTCCCCAGAGCACCAATCCTCACCAAATTTCATGTGCTTACAGGGAAAAGGGTGTTCTATTCTACTCCCAAACATTGGGTTGCTCTGACTTGTAGTTTTCGGGTTTGGGGCTTTTATCTAAACTAGGAAGTGTTTTAAGGTTAGATTCAAGTTTGCCCTATTTGCCCGTGGCTTTGAATGAGGGAGCCTACATTTCAGCTTATACAGTGGTACCTCGACATCCAAATTTAATCCGTTCTGAAGGAGCTTTTGAAAGTCGAATTCTTCGGATGTTGAAGCACGTTTTCCCATAGGAATGCACTGAAACTGAATTAATTCATTCCAATGCTTCCTGGCATCAGGTGTCTGCGGATAGGTAGGGGCTCTGTATGTGTGTCTGTGGGGGTGGGTAGGAGCTGTGTGTGTGTGCGTGTATGTGTGCACACGCATGTTGGGGGTGTGGCTGTTTGTGTGTCTGGGGTGGCTGTGTGTGGCGGGGTGGGGTCTCTCTCTCTCTCTCTCTCTCTCTCTCTGATGCCTGTGTGGTGGTGGTGGGTAGCAAGTGAACCTTTCAATCACTCCCTGCCACCAGCACCTGCCATCATCTGTGAGGCAGCATCTCCCGCCTCACAGCTGATGCCTGAGGGGGTGGCAGGGAGGTTATTAAAGTCCTTCTGCCACTCACACCGAGCCCAGGGAAGCAGTGTGGGTCACGGAAGGGCTTCGACTTTTTCGAGGTATGAATGGAGGACAGGGTCGCACACCTTCAGAAGTCGAAGTAATTTGTAGCCATGTGGCCCCACCCTCCCTCTGGATCTCATATTTTTCGTAAGTTGAGGTACTACAGATAGCATATGCCTACTGACCATCCTTTTGGCTTGCTACTCTTATCCATAGAGTTTCTAACGGTAACTCTAAATTATCTAGGTCAGATGTGTCTAAACGTTTTGCAAAGAGGGCCAGATTTGGTGAGGTGAACATGTGTGGGGGCAGACAGTGCTCCTCCAGGTGAGGCAAAGCTTATTTCCAGGGAGGGAAGCCTCCCCCTCTCCCTGCACCATGGGAAGGTCTTCCTGATCTCCCCTCACCTGCCCTCCTTTTTTATTGAGGCGAGGGGAAAATAAAATCCATTTCTCATTGGAATTAGTGACAGGCCGAGCCAGCAGGGAGAAGAGGCTGAGGGCCACTCAAAATTTGAAAAGGGGTAGTATTTGGCCCCAGGACTTTGGACATGCCTTATCTAAATATTCCAATTCATACAATTTATTGCTTATTTGACATACAGGGCTACACCACCTCCTGTTTGCCCCTTTCTATCCTTCCTGTACAGTTTGTATCCTGGGATAATTGTATCCTGTTGGTTATCCTTTGTCTACTAGGTTTCAGTGATGCCAATAATATCAACATTTTAATCTATTGTTAAGTATTTCAGTTCCAGAATTTTGTTCCAGAGACTTCTGGCATTTGCATACAACAGGGATGTCCAAACTTTTTGCAAGGAGGGCCAGATTTGGTGAAGTGAACATGTGTGGGGGCCGGACGGCGCTCACAGCCTCCTCCAGGTGAGCCATCTTTCCAGAGGAGGAAGTGCTGTGCCCTCTTCACAGTGGTTCAAAAGGGGGATTGTGGGAAGCCTCTCCCTCTCCCTGCTCCATGGGAGGGTCGTTCTGCCCTCCCCTCACCTGCCCTCCTTTTTTCTGAGGGGAGGGAAAAATAAACTCAATTTCTCATTGGGATGAGTGACAGGCAGAGCCACCAGGGAGAAGAGCCCGAGGGCCACTCAAAATTTGAAAAAGGGCCGCATTTGGCCCCCGGGCCGGACTTTGGACATGCCTG
>JAIOUR011750252.1:0-11049 GCA_020711275.1 Calotes versicolor
AGAGCATCGTGTGAAAAATGTATGCACAAATTAGTTCTTATTAACTTATGCAACAGAGTGTTTGGAATCTAGATATGTATAGTATTATTCTACTGGTCTAGCCATGTCAACCTTGTCCTTTTCTACACATAGGTACATCCCATCCTAGTCCACAAAAATTCTGTCAAACCCACTCCTTTGTGTGACAAACATGTTAATTATACAAGAAAATTCTTGTCTCAATTTCTAACTCTCAATAGTACGAACTAGTCCCCCTGAAAGGCTGTGTAAATATTTGTATTATCATACATGCATTGTTATTGCTTCTTTGAGGTTCCCAGTTTACATATATAGAAATGATTAATGGCCTATTTTTGCCTAAGATATATGGGAAGTATATGCAGTATTAAGAGCTTGTACTTATATTCCATTCCAGAGAAATAAAAATATATTTCATTTCCGAGAAATAAATTATATTCCATTTCAGAGGAATGCAGTAGATAGAATGTCAAATTTGTATGAAGGAGATTTGGATCAAGCCATGTAGATTCAGTAGGGATGGCCATAATAACCACTCCTTGAACTACACTCCTTATTTTGGAACATCTCATCTACTTTGAAATTTTATTAAGGTTAGCATAAGTTGGAAGAAACATGAGAGCACAGCAATAATATGTTCCAATACCAAAACTGACTGTCTGTTTCATTTCTCTGTAATCTTTTGGAAACGAAAACACATTAGGAAGCAAAAATGAACAATGAAGAACTCTCAATGGGCTACATCTAGTGTTAGGTGAGCAGTCCACTACCCACACAAGATAACTTCCTGTCTTGCTTGCAGATTCACTTTTCAAAATCTGCAAGATGGTCCCTTGGCAGATTTGGGGGGCCAAAGTGGGAGAGAGAATTTGTTTCACTTGCAGTTGCCATTTGTCTGGCAGTGGGCCACTTGGACAGGGCCCAAATGTTAGTGTTATGCTTTCACTCTTACATTGCAGTCATTTTCTGCGCTACGCACATTATGTTTCACTGATTTCATTGGACAAACATGTACAGCTGAATATAAGATTGCAGTTTCAAGATGGCTGGCTTCATACACCTGGTTTTATTAATCAAGCATCTGTGATGCTTATACACTGATTGCTACATAGAGGCTGCAATCCAGAGATTCACATGTCATGGAAATGGGAGAGAAAAGACACCCTGCACAGAGTTATTTCCAAAGGAGGGAAAAGGTGAATTTCACAAGCACAAGAGATGGCTATCCAAAAAAATGGGTGAAAAGTGCATGCTGTAAAAATGTTGCACGCATAGAAAAGCAGCTTACAGCTGCTAGTAGTACAATGGCTAGTATAATTATTTCTATACTAAAAACAATAAATGGCTTGCAAAATATCCCAGTGTAAAAACTATTAAAGAAATATTACCTTACCCAGCAAATATAATGGCTGCTAAAGTAAGGTTCAAGTGGCAAGCACTAATGTAAGAAGTAGAGATGGGCACCAGAAAAAGGGTTTCATTTTGTTTCTTGCTCTGTTCCATTTTGTCGACAATTTTTTGTTGTTGACGAAACATTTCATAACTGCTCCCTTTGGGGTGCATATTATTGCAAATGGAATACAGAGAGGCACAAGCCTCTTCTGCAGTAAAGTAGGTGTTGTTTTTTACACTGACCCAGCACGGACAATTCAGCACTAAATCTTCAGTGAAAGCCTGGCTGGGTCAGAAAATTGCCAGTGTGATTTGATGGCCAGACTAAAAAATCCTGACAGCCTTGCAAGAGATGGTGAGCAGAGGATTAATTTTTCTTATGTACTGTTTTGCCTGGTATTGAAATAGAAAGGAATGTTATTCTCTTTCTCTTGCCTTGCCTAATTATTTATTTTTAAAGGCTTTGCAGATGGTGAACATTACTCCCAGCATGAAATAGGAAACAGAAAATGCAAATCATGGGACTTTCTAGCCAAATATCTGTGCTGGGTCAATGTAAAAAAAAACCAACCTTGTTTTTGTACAGAAGAGGCTTGTACCTCTCTGCACTCCTTTTTAATGATATGCACCCCACAATGAAACATTTTCAGGGTAAAAACAGCTGTTTCAGAAACACACTCTATCATTTTCTTATATAACGATTATTTGTTTTGTGCACATCTCTAGTGAGAAGGCTTGGTGCAGTGGCACTAACATCAACCAATTAGTTTTATCAATGCTGTATTTACAATGCTGCACCCATAAATGCAGATTTTCAGGAGTGCATTCTTGAAACAAAATTATTTAGCATATCCAAGTACAGATCATGACCTTCTGCTGTTTGGTGCAGATTGAGCTGGATCGCCCTCCTGAAGCTGCAATATGCACTCGAGTTACACAGGGATCCATATCTAGTGAGAGTACAATTTTTCACTGAAGATGTGATTGGTCTATCCTGATCAAGCCCAGCAGGAAATAAAATGCCAAAGCCCCACCCCACAATTACCCCTCCATGAGGATTTGAACCTGCTTCTCCACAGTTCTTTACATCACACTGATTCTTTACAGAAAGTAATAAATATGATCTACACACCTTATATCCCAATCCCATTTATACAGAGTACACAGGTTGACTCACTGATGCAGAATATGAATTTTGAACATGCTCGAAGACACTTGCTCATTGCTTTACAACTAGCTATCCATCTTAGGTTCCAGGACCACTGTTAGTAGCAGTCCTGGAACTTAATTTGGCACTACTGCACCAGATAACCAGTCCACTGCAGATTCATTTACACTAAATAGGAAGTAAATAGCAGCCCATAAGTGAAACAGGAGAAAGTAACACTGGTCATGGGAGATTATATATTACAGAAAAGTGCACTTGCTTTATCTTCAAAACAGAAGAAGAATATCCTTTGGCAACCTAAGGTGAGAAGATTAAATAAGACTTGTTCAAGGTGAGAAGATCCAATAAGATTTAAACAGTGTTACCCTTTTACAACCAATAGTGTTGTTCCTGAACAGTCTTGTCGATGTAGGTAAAAAGGGTACTCACAAAACTAAAAGGACATAATATCCACCTAGAGTAGACCTTCGTCTAGATAGTGCAGAATATAAATCAAATAAATAAATAAATATCCATGCTTGAAAAAACTCATCACTCCTCAACTGGATCTTTCCACTCACTGAACAAGAGAAGGCTTTCAACACTTTTCTTGGGAGACTGCTCTGTGAATGGATCGTGGGGATCTCGCGACTTTCTCTAACATTAAGGAGACATCACCGGAAACTATGACACTAATCATAGCCTTCATGTTCAGAAAAGTATTTGTATGCCTAGCAACCAGCATACTTTAAGTTCAAGGAAAAGACCAAAGTTAAGGCTATACTTAACCTGACGAGAGAGAAGAAAAAAACACACACACAACCCCACCCCCAGCAACCCAGGAATAAAAACAGGTGTAAGGATATGATCATCTGCCAGTAACTGTCCATTAACGTGGTTACAGCCACATTTGTGTGGTCACATTTCCACAGTTTGGAAGATGACTGTGTCACAATGGGAAAAGCCCTCATCATACCAATCTACAGTATGTGCAAGTGGTTGTCAAATTTCCTGGACATAGGTTGGTATGATGAGGGCTTTTCCCATTCCTCCTTAACCATTCGCATGAAAGGCTTGATCAAGGCAATGCACAACAGTGGGGCCTGGTACTGAGTGATGTCCTCAAATACTTTATCATTGTCAGGTGGAGAAGGCTAGACTATAGCAAGATTCAAAACTTGTGCGATTTTTGCGAATAGCTGCGAGTATGTTTTATATTCCTCCGAAGGAGAAGGAGGGTGCTTGTCAGCGACATCAGAATCAGGAGTGGGAATGGCAGTGATTCCAATTCTTGAGAGCATTCAAAAGGTGATTCAGAGAATGACATCTCTAATTGAGAGGCAGGGTCCCCCTGAGGGGAAATGAGCTGCACAGGTTGACGAGCTTTAGTAGTTTGGGTGTGATGCTGTTTTGAAAAGCAGGTCGTAGAACATCCTGATTCTTTCAAGCTTGAGATTTTGTCGGGCTCGAAGATCTTGGCTGTTGTGGTGGTGGTATTGGTATGGCCATCAGCTGATCTCAAGGACGATTGATTGTGGACTGTTCAGGAGCCCAATTAGCATACCTGTGAGGAAGCGAGACGCTGCATCTGACTGGGTAGTCTCGAGGTTGATGAGTAGGAGATGACTAGCTCACTCAGTATGAGTGTATTTTATAACCAGACAAAGACGAATACTCATAGTACAGTGCTCGACATCTGCAGTGAGGCAACGACAGCTATTCTGCACTTATGTGGTGGTACTAGTACTGTGGCCGGTGTCAAGAGTTACCCTTGACAGGCTTGAAAAATTCGCGTTCCTCGGGCTTGAAACAGACACTATATTGAGCTTGTCTAGCCAATGATTGGTGTCAATAGTAGTCTCAATCCTGATCGTCATATCTATCAGGTGATCGGTGTTGACAGTAGTCTCATCCCGATCGTCATGTCTATCCAGTGATTGGTGTCAATAGAGTGAAGCCTGATGTTGGGAATAGTCCTCATACTCTTCATAGACTCGAGACCAACTGTAGTCTCAGTGTTTAGCTATATTCAGTCCGGCATTCAGCTCGACCTCAAATTGGAGAGTTGATGTGCCTCTATTTAAACAGCCATTTGAATGGTTGTCAGGCTCCACCGGGGATCGGTCCGTAGGCTGAGGACCTTCCGTGTCTCTGAGTGAGTCAGGGCTGGAGGGGGGCTGTTGTTCACCCAAAATGACCTCAGCCAAGATTTCAGCCCAATCCTTAGAGCCGCTAGAGTGTAAAGACAGCACAGCAAGCCATCATTGGATGAGAACCACCGGCAAGCGGACATTCTCATCCAGTGAGAGGGTTTCTGCCAGTGGTTGTCAGTCAGGTTCGATGACAGGACTCATACAACAGTGAACGGTAACAGGGACCTTAAGGGTGGTTTTATCCGTCGGTGCCAAGGTGGTCTTTTTATGTTTCTTATTTATTTTAGGGGGAAATGTAGACTTAGAGGACTTGAGTTTGGACTTGGAAACAGCGGTACCAGCGCTCGGTGTTAGAGAGGCTGGTGTCAGAAAAGTTAGGGTGGAAGGTGCCGGTGTCAACGGAGATGCCATGTGGGGGGGAGAAAGAGAGACACTGTCCCCAGCTTTGTAAACGTTTGGCAGTGATGACCCCATGTTTGATGGGATTCCCCAAGACAAAACAAACAGAACATGTGGCCATGGATAAAGGGCATCTTACTGTAACATGACGCACAGTGTTTGAACGGCCCCAACGAGAGCATAAATGGCCTCGTCAGGCTTCACTAAAGTCTCTCTTTGCTGCTGCTGCTGCTGCTGCTGCTGCTGCTGCTGCTGCTGTTGTTGTTGTAAGGAAAAGGGGAAGAGAAGAAACAGAGGAGAAGAAACAGAGGAGGTCCAAAGAATCTGTTTTGTTTTGGGTATGGTTTTTTTAAAAAAACAATGGAGGAGCAGCTCTGAGAAGTTGCCAAAGTGGTGGAAGAAAAGGAACTGAGCCTGGGCTGGGCAGAGCATGCCTATTAGGCAAAAGGGAGGTCCTACAGGAGGCTTTCAGCTCTAGAATACCCCATAGGTTGTACTGCAGGCGCAGTACAACCCATGTGTGTGATTTCATGGAAGCACCACGAAGAAGAATACTATGCCTTAGTGAATGATATTTTCCATGGATCATCAAGACAAGTATCAACTAGAAAACAATATTCCACCCTGAAAATTAAAAACATAAAATCCCTTTAGCAATTGGCTTTTTCCCAGAATTAAGATCTCACAGAATAATATTTGACATTTTGCCCACGAAGATTTCCACAATTTAGATTCTGCATAGATTTATCCCATCATAACTATATTGGGAACCTGATACACATACAGAAACAGGAGGACTGCTCTTATGTACTTCTTGTTCCACATAAAAAGGTATAAAAAGATCTACACAGTATGGTGTTTTCTCTAATTATCCACAGGCTTTGTAGCCTGAGTGAAAGACTTGAAGAATTAAGGGGTGAAATTAGCAGGTTCTTTATGTTTTAAAATATTCATCAACTAAAATCCTCTTGTGTAGTTATGCCAGTGTAAAGCAAATGGCTTTACTCTGGGAGGCAAATTGGCTCAAGTTAAAAAATTACCATATATACATTATCTACTGCATTCCCCACAAAAACTAAACAGAGAATTTTAGCACTTAAATACTGAAGAGAGGCATTTTTTAAACTTTCCCTTGAGATATTCAAAAGGCTTAAAAAAGTAACTCCCACTAAGCTACAAAGCAAAAGCTAAATTGAAGAACAAACTGTGGTTGACCTTTATAACAGACCAAACCAAAAGCCACAAGTGATAGTTTCTTCGAGTATTCCAGTGACCATGATGCAAATAGGAAATCTGGTGACAGCTGAAATATCAGATGACTTTGTAGAAGGAAAGATCATGACAGCTGTTCCACAAAAATATTGATGATGGGAGTCGTTTCCACAAGACTTCGGGCAGTTCTACGCTCTGGGTAGAGACGAGCAACCACAATTTTGTGAACTGCAGAAATCAGGGGAAACTGAAAGCTAAGGAAAGGAAATGCTCTATGAAGAGCCTTGTCAGCTTAGAATACAGTCCCATGAGTACCTTGATAAAAATCATTAGGTAGGGACCTTCTATTCTTAGTCTTAGGCATGTTTCACATCTTATCAAAAAGAATGTTAAAGGAGTACAGACAGGAATTTGGCCTGAACCTTTTCCAAGACTGAACATAATTGAGCACTTCCTTGTTGCATATCTTAGGATCCAAAGAGTTCTTTGGGCTGTGATCCCTCAACCCAATGCACACCCACCCCAGAGCTTTACTCACTAGCACTTGGAGACTTCGGCATATTTCTGTTGCCAATAGTCCTCCAAACTGTATTGCGAGACACCAGTCCTCTCTCAGTCCTCTCTTTTTTTCCTATTAAAAATGAAGAATTGCAGTTCCCAGAAGGAATTCACCATTTATACAGGACACATGTCCACTGCACTATTTAACATCCAATACCTATTTTCCAATACTGAAACAGAACTTCTAGACGTATCTGTTCTCCTGAACTATATACCCTTCTAACAATGTTCCCTCAAATTTTCTGCTAGCACTGGGTAGGGGAAGGCACCCGGCAACTAGGCAATGCTGGCAGAAGCAAATGGATGGTAACATTGGCTCAGCAGCACAGCACAACCACATGGTAGCTCAGCTATGTTGCCCTGAAATAATACGATGCTTTTAAAAAGTCAGAGTGAATAAATACAGTATAGGCCATGGGTGCCCAAAAGTAGATCTCCAGATGTTTTTGGCCTACAACTCCCAGGAGCCCTTGCCAGCACAGCTAGTGGTGAAGGCTTCTGGGAGCTGTAGGCTAAAAACATCTGGAGATCTACATTTGGGCACCCCTGGTATAGGCTATTTTGTTCAGAATAAAAAAGGCAAGGCCAGACACAAGAGGGTTTCACTGCCCAGTGAAGCTTTGTAGTAAGGCTCTGAAGTGCTTCACAGCAACTAAACCCTTCTCATTAGATTCTAGGGTTGAAATGCCTCCTCTCTTTCTCTTATCTGACATCCCCAAGGGGTTAGCTTCCTCCATCAATCTCTCCTCTCTCCACCTTCATTCATCAACATCTGCATTCTATAATCTTCAATGCTCCTGTACCTTTTAAACCGTTATCTCATCCCACCCCTCACAGCTGTCATGCATCATCCCCTACAGTCCAGAAGCAAAGCCCATGGCTGTCCACAGATCTGTTAATCTCACACACCACCAATGATTGTGGCACAGCTTAAAATGCCTCGCATCTTCTCACTATCTGTTACATGCAATCCAGTCATCACCATCATTGTTGTTATCATCTTAGAACTGCCGAGCTGGAAGGGATCCTATGGATAATTGAGTCTAGTCCCTCATAAGTGGGGAACTGAACTCCCAACCTGTGGCTCTGTAGCCAGGTACTTAAACCACTGAGCTATCCAGCAGTTCAATACTACCAATGGGATGTCAAAATATTCCAGGCAACAATTATGATTGGATAGTCGGGATTATTCACTAATGACAATTAGAACAAAACACAATTCCCTAATGTTGTATACTATAGGGAATATATTATTACAGAAACAAGAATAATAAAAGCATAATAATTTAAACATATATTTTTTAAAAAAATATTAAAAGATGACTAAATTAGAAACTAATTTGATAGAACCCACATATTAAAAACATTCAGTTACCAAAGCTCCACCTGAATACAAGTTCTTTGCCTACCAATGGAAAGACCAGAGAGGTAAACAATCCAGCTTTCCTTGGAGAGGAGTTTCATAGCCTGTGTTCAGCCAACATGAAGGTCTTCTATCACATTTTCACCAAACAATCCTCCATATGGTCTTCTGCTGTAGAATATGTCCAGGCAGGCATGAACAAGAAAATGCATAATTTAAAGTAGTGGTTCACAAACATGGCCTTCCAGGTATTCCTGGGCTGCAGCTCCCAGAAGCCCTTGCCATAACAGCTAGTGGTGAAGGCTTCTGGGAGTTTTAGTCCAAGAACATCTGGAGGTCCTCGTTTGAGAACCATTGGCTTACCAGCAATTCCCAAAGTGGTCTATGTGGATCCCCAGGGGATCAGACAGGTGTCCATGTTGGTATGAAAAACAAATGGGGGTCCATCTGTTTGGGGAATATAGTAGAAATGTAGCAGCAGGGAGTCTACCGAAAACAATAAAACCTTGAAAGTGGTCTACAGGAAAAAAAAGTTTGGGAACCAACCTACGGTATATTGTATAGGGCTTTACACATCATGACCAGCACCATGAATTCTGCTTAAAACTGAGCAGCAGCCAGTGAAGCTACTGTATGAAGAGCAGAGTGTGTTCTTTATTATCAACACACCAGCAATCTTGCTACAACATGAGGGATAATCTTAACATATTTCTGGGGCAGTCCCATGTAGCATATTAAGTAAAGGTAAAGTCTCCCCTGCACATGCGTACAAGTCGTATCTGACTCTAGGGGCTGGTGCTCATCTCCGTTAAAAAGCCAAAGAGCCAGGAGCTGGGACTAGCAGCAGGAGCTCACTCTGCTGCGCGACACAGGGGATTTGAACCACCAACCTTACTGACTTTGCATCCAGCAGGCGGCACCTTAACCCACTGAGCCACCACGTCCCACACATGTAGCATATTACAGGAAACTAAATGAGACTCATGTGCCACTGTGGCCAGATCAGACATTTCTAGCCATGGTTAGAGTTGGTGTGCCAGTTTAAATTGTACGAACAGGCTCATAGTCACTACAAAAATCTGGATATTCAAATTTAGTGCTGGATCCAATACATCCAAATGACAAACTTGCATCTTTGAGTGGAACTTAAACCTATCCCTATCCAGCACTGGTTTCCTATTAGAGATACTAAAGTGATACCTTGATTAGGCCATGTAAAGGCGTTTAAAAAGCAACTCTGCAAGCTTTCCAAAGAATGTTCTCTTCATCAATTGAGACGTGAAATGCAAACAGGATGGGAAAAAGAAAGGGGATTTTAAATCATTGTTGTTTGCATGCTGTTAAAGGCAGCATTGCAACAGGGTTGAAGGAGGCAAAGAGCTAGGTTTCACTGGCCAGAAACCTATTGGAGAAGCACTGCATGCATAATATTGATGCATATAGCCTTTTAACATTAATTAAAAGTGTACTTAAAAGAAAAGATAGGGTTAAAGAGTTAACCCACTTTATACAAACACCAGTATCCTGATTCTCAAAGCAGTAATGCAGAACTGCTAAATAATAATTCAAGAAACAGTTTGTTTAATTTCAAGATTTGGTGTTTTGCAGTTTGAGCAGAGGGGTACATGTCTGCTCAGAATTTTCATCATGAAAACTTCCATTTAAAATACAAGCAGCCCCAATTTCTGGTATAATACTACTAACATGCATTGAGAATCCTACCAAAGCAGAACTGATTGATAGGGACCCTATTAGGTGTTTCAATGTAAATGTGATATTTAATCAGTGGTTTTACCAATTTGACCCTTTCAGTGAGTCTCCGTGGTTAAATGGGAATCTGATCCCAGTTCAAGTCCTAGTTCATCATTCAACCATTTCACCACACTAACCAGACTAGACAAATTACGTGCAAAACCTAAAGTGATGCAGGTTGCACGTGAGTTAAGTCTTAAGCTATACCGGATGAGGATAACCACTAAAGCGTAAGGACATTCTGTTATCATGTCCCAGGAAAATGCACATTGAATCCAAAGATGAGGGTTCAAATCAGTTGAGAAAAGCATCTCTAAAACCCAAAGAGCTGAGAATTTGTATAAAAGAAGAAAAAAAATCAAGTGTGTCAAAAGCTGGTGAGAGATCACGTAGAACAAGAGCAGAATAGAGGCTGCTCGATTTAGCAGCCAGAAGGTCATTGGTGATTTAAGAAGTGCTTCACTAGAATTAAAGGGAGGGAAAACCAGACCAAAAGAGGTCAAGGGAGCAATCGGAGGAAAGAAATGTATTACTGGCAGTGTAGTAGACCACACATTCAAGAAACGCCAAGACAAAAGGAGGGAGGGACCAAGCGGTGCTTTCTGAGGATGAAAGAAAAGAGTGGCATGTTTGAAGGCTGTGGGAAAGTGAGAAGCTGATGATGTGCAGCTAGAAAAGAAAAGAAAAGAAAAAGCAAGATGGTGGCTTGTTAGAAGAGAAAGAGTGTAGAGCAAGAAAAGAATATAGGAGAAACAGCACAATACTTTACTAAGGAAAACAGGACTTGCTCAGGTTTTGAACACCGTACAATGGATGAGAAAATGAAATAGAGAAGACATCCAAACAACTTGGAGCATTCTTGACTTATAATAGAAAGTGAGATATTAATGGGGGAAAAACCATGACAAAAAATACTATGGCTCATACTGCAGAGTAGAAAACAGTAAAATAAAAGGAAAGGCTGTTTTCTTTGAAAAAGCAGCCTTAGGTATGCTTATTCACATACTGCATTCACTTTAACACATATTCATTCTGGGCTAAACACCAATTTG
>JAIOUR011751359.1:0-11102 GCA_020711275.1 Calotes versicolor
CCAGCAGAGCTAGTGGAGAAGGCTTCTGGGAGTTTGAGTCCTAAACATCTGGAGAGCCACAGGTTGCCTACCACTGGTATAAAACATCTTCCTAGCATACCTCAAGAAGTACAAGGAAAATGTGTTGCTGCTGATTCATTTAGCAAATATAGATTGCCTTGGGCATACACACAAAATCAACAGAGCCAACAACCCGCAAAACTCAATGGTTTGTTATTTGATTAAAAAAAGGTTTTGATATCCAGGTAACAGAAATTTCTTCTACAATTAACATGGAGCTACATTGGGTGTGTATGGGGCTACAGACAAGAATGTTTTTAACGTACATATGTAAGTGTTAGTACTACAATTTGGAACATTTCAGAATACTGATTAAACAAAGGTATCCTACACAACAGGTCATTCTTTGCAGGAGCTGAATACATTTAGAAAACTACAGAGCAATTAATTCCATAAAATCTTCCCCTTACTAGCCCAGTTCACATTTAACACTCAGAAATTTAATTAACAAACTGCCACCAACATAACTTCAACACTAAGATGTTTTCATCTGTTCATAATGCTTTTTATTTTTCTCCTTTGTACAAAAAAATATAAAATTTAAATCCATAGAAAGTGAAGACTAGCAATGACAGGTTTACATTACACCAATGCAAACGCGTTAATCAGGACATTAGTTGTTTAAGTCTTGGCATACATGCACAGTATAAAATAAATCGGCTAAAGCATTAAATTTATTTCTAAAGGCAATGCCTCATCAGACCAGTCCACTAACAACAGTTGTAGTAGAACGGCACATACAAACCAAACAAAAATCAAAGTTGTCCCTTTAGTTTCAACTCTGGTTAAAGACTTCTCAAAATACTTATACGGAACAAAATTTCAAAAATTGTTAGCACAGGGATCTAATCAGTAGTTTTTAAGAATCTTAAATTATTTTGAAGTAGGTGTTTAACTTTTTCACAAAGAACCCCAGCTACATTTAACTCCTTTTCAAAACCTAACTGACCAATCACACTCAAAAGCTAGTTCCTAGCCAAAGAATAGTTTACAAAAATGTTTAACAGAACAAGGTATTAATCTTCAAAGTTGTTTCAGAAGGAAAAGTTCTTCTCACGTTCAAGGTTTGTTGATTTGTCCCATAAACAAAACTGCACCTGGAAGAAATATGTTATTGGAGATATTACATTAATTCAAAAATATCCAGTTTTGTAACAAAATAAAATAACCTCCCAAACCTCCCAACATTCAGTGAATCCAGATTAGAAGACATTAAGAAACAGAATTTTGCATTAGCAGAATTACTATGTCTCCCTTCAAGGGCTATGGTGCTGTCAACCTGCAGCCCTACCCATTTTAATCATTCAAAAAACCTCATCAAGTATCTTTCTGCAGCACTGTGAAAGGAGCTACCACAAAAAAATTACGCAGAACATTTAAAAACTACAGGGCAAAACAGGCCTTTTCATCCAGTTCTGGGACAGGGGTGCTTATGCAGATTTGCACCCAGTCAAGCAACTGGCATCTTGTTAATGAATGTCAATTTACTGTAGTGACTCACTTTAAAATATTCTGCCTTTTCACAAAGATGTTTTCAACCTGCATTTTGCACGGGGGAAGGGAGTGCATAGAGATGAGATGACTGCATATAGATTTAATTAAAATGTTGTAGTACTTCAGTCCCCTTTTCCCTAAGCAGTTAGCTTAGAATACCAATTAGAAGAAGAGCAAAGCAAAGTAGAGCAAAGAGAAAAGATGGGTGTTTTGACAGGTGGCCAGCACTCCTGTTTAGGATTGTGCATAATGTGCCTTTGATGTCCTAAGCTGCTCATGTCTGGGAAATGGTGCCAGAAGCCTTGTCCTTCCACAATGCTGGCACTTTCACCTCCAGCATACACCATACATGTAGATGAGCTAATCAATATTCTTGTGAAACAGAGGGGCTATTAATTGCTGGCAACAACCTTTGAGCATTGAAATCCTGAACAGCTGCACACTGCTCTTCGTTTTAAGGGAAGAAATGACATGTGCATAATATAAACCCGAAATGTTTCACGCCCGTATTTTGTAAAACAAGACAGCAGATTAGAAATGTTTCTTTCTAGCTACAGGCATTGTCTCCTGGGAAATGTTTGAATTTAGCCAGTCTGAAAAAATTAAAGTCAGCAAGAAACTAAGCAACATTGTTTACCTGTAGGATTGTGCCGTATGAAGAATAGAAACGGTTTATCTACTATGAACCAAGGGGGAGATGATCTGGCTATTAAAATTGCAGCTTGGAAAAGACAAAAGCAGAATCATTAATCACTTTACACTGAAAAACAGTACCACTGGAAGTATAGAGTTTAATACTTTTATCCTGTAAGCAACATTTTTATAGAGCGCATACCCTATTACAAAGACTAAACATGTTATTCCTGCACTATATTTTAGTCATGTCATATGACTAAGTGTTGGGAAATGATGCCAACCACTGAGTGTCCTTTCTTAAATTAGCACCCAACTGTCACTGCTTTAGGCTGGTTTTTGTTATTGAGAAGTATTTATAAATTCGACTCCAGAGTGGGAGTGATTCATGAGTGCTTTTCTGAAGTTAGTCAAATTCTTTTCGCTTAGCAATATGCTGGAAAATACTGACTGTGGCCAATAGCCTGCTGCTAGTTTGAACTAGCTCAGATCCATTGAGGCAGTGGGGTTTGTTTATTTATTTAACATATTTTAAGCCACCTTTCTCCTTGGAAAGGACCCAAGGTGGTTTACAGCACTGAAGGACATATACAAGATTGATGGCAGTGAGTACATCACATTTCTCAAGAAACACTTAATAAAATATTCAAAGATAACAATATACATTATGAATATCAGGAACAATCAGAGAAATGGTAAAACAAAAAAAGGGGGAGGGTGTACAAGTGTTTCTACAACCCCAGTCAAAGCAGTGATGCAACCAGCCTAATTAAAATCACATATTAGATCTGTTACTCAGGGAAAGCTTGCCTGAAGAGAAAAGTCTTTGCCTGCTTGCGGAAAGACATCAGAGATTGGGCTTGTCTGGCCCTCTGTGGGAGGGAGTTCCAATGTTTTGGAGCAGCAACAGAGAATGCCCTTGCTTTGTTCTAAGCAGATGTGCCTGAGAAGGTGGTGGGACCAAGAGAAAGATTTATCCTGAGGACCTTAACACTCAAGCCAGCTCATACTGGAAAATACAGTCTTTGAGGTCGTTTGGGCCCAGGCCATTTAGGGCTTTATAGGTTAAAACCATAATTTTGAATTGTGCCTGGAAGCTGATTGGCAGCCAGTGGAGTTCCTTTAACAGGGGTATTACATGCTCCCTGCAACCAGCCCCCATTAGCTGGTTACAGGGAATACATAACACTGAAGTGTTGACTTGCCAGTCAGCAATTGATTTAGGGGGTATGGTCTTATAGTTTGGACTAAAGAATCTACTGGGTCATGTTTTAAAATTGGTTAAATTGTGTTTGATAAAACAAAAATGGTACTGCTCATTTGGACGAAAGAATTAAATACTCACTGGTTGCTGCAGAAGCTTTGGTTCCATCTTCACTAACTTCAATTTTTGTCTTTTGCAAGATCTGTGATACATGAATGCTTTCTGTTCCTGTTGAAGTTGAACATAATACATCCAGGTTACATTTCTCAGAGAAAGGAATTCATTTTTAAAGGCCAGAGTAATATGATGTTGATACAAAGCCTGATTCTATGTAGTTCTAAAGGCATGCTGCTAAAGGCATTCCTTAAAGTATCACAGTGGTTGAGACAATGAAGAGCATTATCCGAGTATCATACCCCAAAGAAGATAGAAGAACAAAGTGAAACATCCACTGGAATAAAACAAAGGAATGAAAAGGATACAAAGTTATAAAAATGAATGAAAACAATCAGCAGAACTGAAATTATGTCTAAAGGGTCTGCAGGAAAGTACTGTATATATAAACATATTTCTTTCAAACATCTGGTGCTAACTGAGAACAGAAACAGTAGAGATCTGTGTGGTAGAATGGCATATTATAAATAATATTACATAGTGTCTACTGGATCCTCACAATCTATACATTGTGTGAGCAACCTGTGCTCTTCAAGATGCAACCATTCCATCATACTACAAATTATGCTAGCTAGGGCGAATGTGTGTACTGCAGCTGTAGCCTAAGAACGTCTAAGGGGCTACAAGTTGCAGTTCGAGATTTACAAACTGGAGATGCACAAATTCTTTTGCAAAAGCCACAAGAGACTTTATCAAGGATAAGAATTCGGAGTGTAATGCTTTGTATCAGAGCAGACTATAAACTGACAGCCTATGATTTCTTAGGTCCTTACCCTGGGGCAGGGGCAAGCAACTTTTGGCTCCCCAAATGTTTTTTGGACTGCACTTCCCAGAAGTCTTTGCCAGCACAGCTAGTGATGAAAGCTTCTGGAGGTTGCAGTCCTAAACACGTGGAGAGCCAAAGGTTGCCTATCCCTGCACGGGGGATCCATTTTTAATGACTGATGTCATAGTTACTACTATTCAATCCTTTTGTGCTAACAAAAAGCTTTTGTCCGACTATGCCTTACAAAGCCAGTAGTAGTGGAAAGCTGGGGGAAAGTTAAAGCAACATGTTCTGCTTATATGTCACCCTATAGCACTTAAAACACTCTCTGAGCAGTTTACCATTTAATTATGCAAACTACACATTGCCCCCACACCTACCCCCAGCAAGCTGGGTAGTCATTTTACCAACCTCAGGAGGATGGAAAGCTGAGCCACCTTTGAGCTGGCTAGCCTGGAATTGAACCACAGGGCGCGAGCACAGTTTTTGTTGCAGTTCAGCATTTAACTGCTGCACCACGAGGCTCCTTACTTATGTTATCTTAAATTAAATTAACTTCTTGTGCCTTCTTAAGTTACTGCAGTGGCAACATCACTGCTTTTAATGCACAGAACACAAACTATTCCACCAGATTTATTAAGTGCTATAAACCTCCTGGCTTGCAGTACCAATGTTTTTCAGCTGCTACTACAATAGACAAAGAATTGCATAGATCATTGTGAGCAGAGGATAAATTATTGCACAATACAAGGTTTCTTTTTGTTTCATAGAAAAGGAAACAAACACAACCCCAAGGACAATGTTTCAAAGCACCTACACACACAACACATAACGTGACAGATTTCTACTAGGACAGGGGTGGCTAACCTGTGGCTCTCCAGATGTTTAGGACTCAAACTCCCAGAAGCCTTCCCCACTAGCTCTGCTGGAGAGGGCTTCTGGGAGTTGCTGTCCAAAACATCTGGAGAGCCACAGGTTAGCCACCCCTGTACTAGGATTAAGCTGTAATGTCACTACTTGAAGTGTTTTTTTTAATTATTTAAATGAGGGAAACAAGATTTCAAAAGCAGTACCTTGATTACAAGTACAAACCAGTTGCTAAATATTTAGAAACTTCTTCCCCTTCATGACAGAGGAAGTTTTTTTTTATGACCAACTCAAGCTTACTACCACACTGGTCAATATGGTTTACTGTGATGTTATTTAGACCAAAAGTTGGCAACAGATACTTTTAGCCCATATATGAGCCCTAGTCAGCAAAGTCAATTAGGGATTGCAACTACTGAAAGTAAAAGACATACAGTATAGAGAATCATAACTGCTCACCCCCAATTTCAACCCAGAAATTCAGAATGTCAAGTATCTATGTATCTGCTAAAGTAGTTGATAATTCCACTGAAAATCTATGGTTACTATTTATTTTATTATTTAACATATTTTTAGCCTGCTTTTCTCGGAAGGGACCAAAGGTGGCTTACAGTATTGGAGGCCAGTATACAAATTTGATGGTAGTGAATACATCACAGTTCACAAGAAACAATTGTGACAAGTAAACAATTGTTTAATTAAACAATTAAACAATATAATATTCAAAGATAATAACAATGAATGAGAGGTAGCAGAGTATCATTAAAATGCAATACTAGTGATACGAACAATCAGAAAAACAGTAAAATAATAAGAAAAACAGTAAAAGAATAATAATAAAATGGGTGCAAGTAGAATTTATCTAAAACATAGATACACAAAAGTAAAATATGGTAACTTACTTGTTATTTTTGCAAAATTTGCCTTTGACTGTTCAAACATATCCCTAATACCAAGTTCTTGTAGCGGTTCTTTTAAATCAGTTTCTGCTTCTGCTGTAAACCTGGTGGACACAAGAGAAAATCACTCAGTCTATAATTTGTAACTTTTCCACTCAGTGTTTCCCTGTATCGGATGAAATGAGAAAATGGAACATACTTGGGTAAAATAACCTGTACTCTCTTTTGTACCATAGTTGTCATCCAGCTCTGTATAGTCTTTGTGCTAATGTGTGGTATAATGGCGGATAAGGGAGTTGTACTTTCTGTGGGCAGAGCAATCAACATGCTGATACTTTCACCATGATATGGCAACTCAATAATGTTGTACCACAAATCATTAGGCGTACTTGTTGTTCCTAAAAGGAGAGTGAGGGGGAGAGAAAGAGAGAGAGAAGGTAAGAGAGAAGAAAATGCTGAGACATAAATCCATCAGTTTCAATATAATAGCAAGCTGACTATTAAGACTGAACCTAGGTTCAGACAGGAAGTATAAAATTCTGATAAAATAAATATTTATTGAATCAAATTTGATCGATGTAGATGAAAAGAGCCAGGTGTTCTGTGGCATTTTATTTTGGGCGGCATCTCCCAGAATTCTGAGAACTGCAGTCTAAAAGAAATGAAAGTCTCTCCCCACTGTATTCATGGCTATTCTGACAGTGAGTCATAATATACACATGAGCAAATTATTGCAGGAATCCGCAGAAAACCTGCCCCTTCTCCTATTGCTCTCAGCAAGATCAGAACAAGGTTACAGACTTAACTGAACAGTTCTGTGAGACCTTCAAGATTAAAAGACTGATTATAATGGAAACTTTTAATGAACTACTGGTAGTTACTACTTCAGAGGCACAAAACTTTATCTGTAGCTGGCATATTTTATATCCACAGGTATCCACTCACACAGGTAGGGGCGTGGAAGAAAAAAATGCAAACAGTGATACCATTTCAGTAAGCAGTTTTCAGACATTCTATATAAAGAGTGGAGAGTGCTGATCTGCCTTGCTTACTGCCTTTCTACATGTAGAAATAATGAGACTCATAGGTTGAACAAATATACCGTAAGCCTGTTTAAGATCACATGACTTTTAAACCACATTATGTGTCCTCATGCCTCTTGAAAAAAAGAACAGGTAAAAAAGCAGGAAGGTAACAGTGTTCTGTGTACCATGCCTGCCACATGTACACAGACTTGCACAACACTGGCTCTTCGGCTTTCTAACGGAGATGAGCACCGGCCCCTAGAGTCGGATACGACTTGCACGCATATGCGGGGGGGGGGGGACTTTACCTTTACCTTTTTAATCCTGTCCTCATGCAAGTAACTGAGACAAATTCCAAAGGTTTCTTGTACTCGCCTATCATTACTGAGGAGAAAAGCAATACAATGCACATTATTGCTTCCCCCACTATTGGGAAATGAGAACAGCAGTATAATCAAGACAAAAAGCTGTAAGGGGGTACAGGCTTGTCTCAGTTATTCTTCTCTAGGGGGACAGAACTGGGTTTTTTATTTTAAATCCTGGTTCTGGTGGAGACAGTTCCTTTAAAGGCAGTTTATTTTTCACGATGAAGCAGTACAACATCCTGGTGGAGAAGAATCCCAAAGACCAGTAGGACAGCTTCTTGCCATCAGTCAGGCATTCTGGAGATAGCAAAAGAAGGCTTTCAGGCCATGCATGTGCCCCAGACACTTGACTTTCAGCGGCAACAAAAACCCTAGCTATGTGACACAACCTATATCCTGCTATACAGCGCTCAATTCCACGGTCAGTGATCATAAGGCTCTAGGCTTCTTTTGGAGGGTGATCCATTTTGGTCTTTCATGTTTGGTAATTTTGTAATCTTTGATATCACTTTCTTGTCTCAACAGCCCTCTTTTAGTTCCACAGCTGTCAAATTCAGAATCTGAGTTTGCCATTTATCTATATAAAGACATGAGCTGTCTTATAACAATAATAAAATCAACTAACATGTACAGGACATTCTAGGTGGTGGTATCCAGAGCACAAATTCTGCAGCCGTACTGCAGTGTTATAAAAAGATAGTGTTTTTGTTCTGTGGATTCAGGAAGTTTTAAGGAAGATAAAAAAGAGAAACTCTAGCAAAGTCTTTAATCAATATTTTAGAAACAAATTGTATGCCTACTCAAGGAAGCTTCACAGGCAAAGACTAAGGCAAGGGTGTTCAAACCTTTTGCAAGGAGGGCCAGATTTGGTGAGGTAAAAATATGTGGGGGCCAATGTCACTCACAGCCTTGTCCGGGCAAGGTGAAACATTTCTCTTCAAGAGAGAAAAGAACTGCACTGAAGGAGTCCTCGCATGCATACATGCACCCCTCCTCAAAAAGAAAGGAGCCACTCACACACACTCCCCAAAGACAGCTGTTGAGAGGGTAGAGAAGTGAGGAGACCCCTGCCCAGGGTGTGTCCCCACTGCACCCCCTTGACAGTGGTTCAAAGGGGGTTGTGGGAAGCCTCCCCCCCTCTCGCTCTGTGGGAGGGTCCTCCTAGCCTCCTCTCACCTGCCCTCCTTTTTTCTGAGGGGAAAATACATTTCTCATTGGGATGAGCGACAGGCTGAGCTGACAGGGAGAAGATACTGGGGGCCATTCAGAATTCGAAAACAGGCCACATTTGGCCCCCAGGCCAGACTTTGGACATACCTAGACTAAAGCATAGGAAATGACTTTTCCTTTGTCCCAAGGATACAACAGCATACAAGGAACTGTAGCATTGCTTTGTCTTTGTCGGATTTAGAGTTAATACTATAAGAAGATTGTAACAGTCCTAAGATAATGAGTAGGAATTACATCTTCAATACTATTATCATAGTGGAAAGGGATTCACAGGGAACATCTATTCTTGACTTTCCTTTTAGCTGGCTTTAAACACTCAGCCAATTTAGATTCCTGCAGGAACTTTGCAAAAGATGTTGACTATGGCAATGAACAATATTCAAGATAATGTCATGCTGTAGCATGAAAATTGCTTCTTGGTCAGTGCTTCAGCACAAACTGCCATTCATGAATGCTGCTAGCTCAACACCACTGTTGCACATTTAAAAAGTGTAAAAATGAGAAGTTTCCAAGACTGGCTTCTCTATATTAATGAGAAAGAGGTATTTTGTACAAAATGAGGGCAAGTTTTATTGCCACTGGAACTCTGGCTCATTAAGGATGAACCAATGTGCTATTTCCTAATGCTTGCTTGACCCTGCTTGCATCTGGCGAAACCACAGACTCCAGCCAATGATTTGTTTACTGCGACAAGCAAAGCCAGCAACTACCAGCAGGCCAGCTCCCTCAACAGGGTGGCGAAGTAATCAGTGCTATGTTCTATGGCTTCTTTCCTTTGGTTGTTGTGGGGGAAAACAAGCAAGAGCACTGGCTGATGCCAGGTCCACACATCATGTTAAAACAGATCACTGACCCAAGGTCTGTGTTTGTTTAGCCACATCCACTAGAAGCACAAGGGATCAGACACCATGCTTCAATTTACATGATAAAGTAGAGTGTTCTAGCTTGCCATCATGTGCATAGTGAAGCAAATTACGTATTTGTATCTATTTTATCTTTCTTTGAATAACCATTTACTTTCAACGAAACAGATTGTATATATCCAACAATCAATATTTAAATATGATTTTTGAAATCCTGTTCCTATAGGTTGCATTATAGTAATACTTTGTCAGCACTGCAGTTTTTCAGAAAGAAAACAGTTCTGATTTCTCTCCCTGGAAGTCCCGAGGCATTCATTTTTCAGGAAGCTTTTGGGGATTGCAGGATAGGGTTGGGAAGTCTTTCATTATCACCACCAGGATGAGTTTACTGGGCTTTTATCAACTAATCCCTTAAAAGTCATTCATTAATCTATATTTCTTTAACACATAGTATGTAATGGGGGCTATCCCCTAATCTACAGTATCACTTTTCCTCCAATTGTAGTTACTTTTATTCAAATAGTCAGAAATGTGAAAAGCTTAGATTTGTCAGTACTATGCTCCTGTGAAGAATGAAAATGCCTAACTCTGCTTGTTGATATTCACATGGCAACTTACATTTTGTATGAGATAACAGTGTATTCTCACTCAGAATGAATTCTGAATGCATAAAATTTGGATGTCTACCAGTTTGGCATTTCCCATTTTTGGCATGCTTTTTCAGTAACGAGGAAGCAACAGGCAGGATAAGATACTGCTTTAGGAATGAATTCTACGACAGAGTAAACTTTAAAGATACAATCTAGCAAAAGAAGGAAGCGTTTTCAGCAATACTGCAGAGTATCTTCTCCAGGAGATAACTGTTGGGCCAAAAATTGTGGTTATTGAGAGTACTTAAACCTTCTCTTTCCCAACCCTACATTTGTCCTAAAGGTCACCACATGCCTAAGAACTTGTATCTATTGTGACTATTAGCCCTATTTACATTTTTTCTCCTCCAGATCTTTCTCTGTCTCTCTCTCACACATTTATGTCCATGGATAATTTATGGCAATTTCACCTGATGGCCGATTGTAACACATAACATTAGCGTTTACTGGCCCATTCTGAGAATCAATATTAGGGATCTTAGCTCAGGGGCAGAAATTCTTTTCCAGACAAAGAGTTCCAAATGTAGTTTCGCACAATTCCAATTTAGTATTGGAATTCAACAGAAGGTAATGGGAAGGTCTTTTCCCTAGGCAATGTGCATTCTGAAGTCTTTTCCCTAGGGTTTTATCCCTAGGGAATGTGCATTCTGAAGAAACAATACCTATGGTACTGTATGTTATTGTTATAGTATGCAGTCTTCAATTGTAATTTCCCATATGAATCACATCCAGTGTTCTAACTTTTAATCCCACTGAATGCATAGGGGGATGGGGTTTCGTCTGAAACTGGAAATAAACAAACCAGCTGCTGGCACACAGCCTCAATGGAGCTTTGTGGGCACACACAGCTTAGAGAATATTGATCACATCTC